>OY987271.1:602500-781249 GCA_963920665.1 Straminergon stramineum
TGCGACTGTCATGGTCGGGGAGATTACCTGATCATTTTTCTTACTGCGCAACTTGATCTGTACTGTTTTCTTCCGGGTGCTCGTGAGGTCTGTCTTAGACTGATTGTCTCGAACACGGCGAGAAGGTGACCTGAGCGTGAATGCTGACTCCACATTAGTTTCTCAATTTTGTGTCCAGCCTGCCTATCGTCTGAATTCGAGGTACTGCCTTTTGACAGGTCAAGCCATGGGTTAAGACCAGCCTAGCACCGGGTTCAGGGGTTGTCACCATGTACCTAGAGAAAAGGTGAGCAGCTGATCGGGAGTGACGACAGTGGATGCGATGCATGTATTTGGAATACGAAGGTGTCGTTTCTTTCGTTGGGTAGGCTTTTGCTTGTTTGTGATCATTTATGTTTATTGGATGCTGAATTCGGTGCGAGGTTGAGTTGCTGCTCGCCGACCTTCTCACAGAGGGTGATGTGATGGTTTATTCTTACCCGTTTCGTGCTCTTGTAACGTGGCAGTGGCTTGAACAAATATCTCGACAAACAAGGCTTTAGTCTGGTCGGTTATGGATGCACAACGTGCATCGGTAACTCCGGCGATCTTCCCGAAGCCGTCAGCGAGGCCATTGTAGCGAATGGTAGGGTCTCATTGTATGTTGTTTTGAGCACATTCTGCGCAGCTGTCGGGCTCAAGGCGTCGTGGCATCTTCCGAGAGCGGTGGCTCCGTCCTGAATGGCGTCGTCATTGCGCAGCGTCCAGTGCGCAGTGTGAGGATTAGTTAGAGAGTCGCGAGTTCACGTTTGCGAGACAGCGAGTTACTTGAGGTGTTGTAATCGCTTAATCGATGTGGTGCTATGTGATGTAGATGTGGTCGCTGCTGCTGTGCTGTCCGGCAACCGCAACTTCGAGGGACGTGTTCATCCGTTGACTCGCGCCAACTACCTGGCATCGCCTCCATTGGTGGTGGCTTTCGCTTTGGCTGGAACGGTGCGACCCTGCAGTTTGTGTTTCCGTTGCTTTGAATAGGGTCTGGTGGCGCGCAGCTCATGGTTCTTGACGTGGAGAGAACCTTGCGGGGTCTCCTGTATGAGTTGCTTTAGCACGCCTGTTGAATCTTCTGAGGTTGTGGCGTTCTTGTTGCAGGTGAACATCGACTTCGAGACGGAGCCCATTGGTGTCGGCAAAGACGGGAAGAATGTCTTTTTGAGGGATATCTGGCCTTCTAGTGAGGAGGTTGCTGAGGTAAGCCGAGGGGAGAAAGTTGGGCTGAGGTGTCCTGACCTAGACTGCCGAGAGTGCCTGTGCCTGATTGCATGTAGGCGGAGACTTGTGTCGCGAGTGGGGTCATCGAGTCGCTTTGGTCACTGGGGTGTGTGCGCCCGTCCTATCCGGCGGACGATATTGTGAAGAGGGCTTTGAGGTGTCTGATTTTTTCGTGAGAAGGTTGCCAGGGACTGACTGAGGCATTCTGACATGCGCAGGTGGTCGCAAGGTCAGTCCTGCCGGAGATGTTTCAGTCGACTTACAAAGCCATCACGGAGGGTAATGCCATGTGGAACAGCCTGGAGGCTCCCGTGGGCGCTCAGTATGCATGGGACCCAAAATCTACCTATGTACACGATCCGCCCTTCTTCAAAACCATGACGAAGGATCCTCCTGGAGTGCGAAGCGTGAAGGACGCGTTCTGCCTTTTGAATTTCGGAGACAGTATCACCACCGACCACATTTCACCGGCAGGTAACATCAACAAAGACAGTCCTGCCGCGAAGTATTTACTGGAGCGCGGCGTGGATCGAAAGGATTTCAACTCGTACGGCAGCAGGCGTGGTAACGATGAAATCATGGCGAGAGGGACGTTCGCGAACATTCGGATCGTGAACAAGTTCCTGAAAGGCGAGGTTGGGCCGAAGACTTTGTACGTCCCAACGCAGGAGAAGATGTTCATTTACGACGCTGCCGTGGTAAGAGGGTCTTTTTTCACTCCTGTTCATACCCCGCCTGAACCATTGCAGGACGTTGCATTCGTGCTGTGATACGGGGATGAGATGACGAGTGTGGAAGGTTGGGTGATGCAGAAATACAGGGACGAGGGTCATGACACGATCATTCTAGCGGGAGCGGAGTACGGCAGTGGAAGTTCTCGAGATTGGGCTGCCAAGGGCCCCTACTTGCAGGTAAGAGTCTCAACTTTGGCAGTATGTGACCGTTGCCTAGCATCGAATGGCCCATCCTTCAATAGTTGAAAGGTTCAAAGTATGAGGAGCAGCCGCAGAGGTGGGCGATGACTCACGTTTCGTTTCGTCAAGATGTTCAATGGCGATCTATGACAAGGCTGGGCCAATCCAATCTGCCCGGCAGCGATTCTCCCTTGGGCCCTTACCGACCGACTGACTGCCTTTGGTGTTGATGCAGGGCGTGAAAGCTGTGATTGCGAAGAGTTTCGAGCGTATCCATCGCAGCAATCTGGTGGGTATGGGCTTGATTCCTCTGTGCTTTAAGGAGGGCGAGGACGCGGACACGCTGGGACTGACTGGCTTCGAGAGGTATAGCATAGATATGCCAGCCCTGGAGAACATCAGTCCCGGCATGGATATTGCTGTGAAAACGGACAACAACAAGGAGTTCACCTGCGTGCTTCGGTTCGACACCCAGGTCGAGTTGACGTACTTTTCGCACGGGGGCATTCTACAGTATGTGCTGCGCCAGCTGCTGAACCAGTAGGTCCTATTTACGGAGGTCGTGGGTCGTACGGCGAGTGGTGAGTGCTCAGGTTAAGGTACACAGTTCAGTAGGAGGGAAATGTGCTGAGGCAAACGTTAGCGTGGAAATTGAAGCTCTGAATATACGCTGACGTTCACATCCATCGAATCTGATTAACGGGATTGTTCTCATATGAACCGCGCATGAGACCTGGATATTTCTCGACTGGTTTTAAAGCACATTGCATGCTACTGGGGGTTCCTTTGTGGACCTTCCTTCAAGCGCAATTGCGCTTGAGTTGCCTGTGACCCAGACTGTCGGCAAAGTATTCAGCTCTAGTTGCGTGGTGTCAATTGCTGTTTGTCATGTTTGTAACCAGGGCCAACGCGAATGCTCCTTGACCATGTGCAACCTGCTTGGCTCCGACAGTTCTTAAACCCTAGAGGATCAATTTCATTGCCTCGTGGTCAAACATAGTTTCTGAGCTGAATGTAACCTTTTAACCCCTAAACGTCTAGACTCAAATCCCGAAGTGACGCTTTGAGAAAAATCATTATAATGTGCTATTTAGAAGCATATTGGGGGATTGATAGACAAATAAAATTTATAGACTATGAGTTGTAGATTCCATCCGTAAGGTTGGATTCTCCAATGCTGTCGCCAATGTTTTTTTAAGAATCTGGGAAGGGAAATTTCAAAATTCCTTCTAAATGTGATTACAAGTAAAATATTATCATTTTTTGAGTAAAATTTGCTGGAATAGATTTGAAATGAGGTTCTCCTTACATGGTGATTCTTTGAAATTTTTGTATTTTAAAAATCTATGACCTCTTTTTGGCAAATCCAGTTTTGAACTAGAGTTAGTGCAAGTTTGGCTTAGTCAGACACTTACTTCCACATTGATAATTTTAGAAAAATATGTTTTTTAATAATACCAAATCCAACTCTTAGATAGGACAACTTGATAAACTATTTCTACAAATCAAGATGACTTTCATCCAAATAATAAGGAAGATGAAACTTGAGTTTGAATATATTCATTGTCTAAAAAATGGATGTTGGAGTACTTAGGTGTAATCCTTAAAACATCTAGTGGAGATTATAATGACACCATTGTGTTGGCAACGTACAATTTAGGAAGAAAAAGTTCTTGGCTTCGAAAGATAGAATATCTTAACTAACACATTAGAAAAAAATGGATCCTAGAACAAGCCTCAAAAGGGATTCTAGTATAATTGCGCTAGCAATAGTCCAGGAAGTTTTGTAGGAAAATTGGTGGATTTCCTACATATTTTCATTTGCCTTGGTTGTCTAGAAATTTGTTCAGAAGTGTGTTGAAAGGTGGGAAAAATTCCCAATCCATTTCCTACAACTCTGCTCTCCTCCTAGGAACATTGCCGCCATTGTCAGTTTTCATTCAAAATTTTTTTCTTAACTTTGTGAATTTGGTCAGTTCTAATTTTTTTTGGTTGTTTTGTTTTGCTGTGAGGGGGGTTCATTTGCATATTGCAATATCTCTAGCAAGATTTGAATCTCACATTGATCCTACTAGTTTAGGGCTAGGAATGTAGCATTCGGAAAATGCATGGATCCAAGAGAGGTTCCATACATTTGGGGGAGGTTGGTTAGTATGATATGCCCATAATTAGTACAATATGCCCACATCACTATTCAAAAGAATGAAAACCATGTGCACAAAAACAAAATGAAACAATACCACATAAGTCATCACAAGCTATGACAATGTTGTCTCCTACTAATGTACATCTCCATATGAGGAAGATGAATTGCTTGTGCTAGGACAAGTCTCTGGAATAGACAAATAAATAGATGGGCAGGTATAAAGAAATTTGTATTTCATTTTATTCTTCCACAAGGGTATGGCATCCTAAAGTGTATTATTATACTCCTCCTTCAGTCCCTCTAAAGCGATTCTAAGTAACACTTCCAGGTTTTTACTTCCCATCATGTTTCTAACATGAGTTTTATTAAGTTTTTGATGCTAAAAGCTCTCTCACAAGTAGCTATTGAGACACACTGCACCCTAGGTAATTTTGCCAGGGCAATCAAGTTAAGGTACATAACGTGTTTATAGGGCTTGATTCCATGTAATCATACCCACAAATCTTGGAGGGTTTTGTCCCCCCATTCACTTATACATTGCAATTTTAAGGACTAGAACTCTCACTTACAAGCCTATACATTAAGGATGGGTCAAAGGAAAAACTTGCAAGTGAGCAATTGGCCCCATACAATGCGAGCAAACTATTCAACTCGGTGACACCCAAACTTTGCAAACCAACTTACTAAGCTTTCTAAATGGTGTTGTTTTACTCGAGAGTCTAATACTTCTTCTACTTCATATTCCCAATCGTCGTTAACTCCGATTAGAGAAGGTGGTAGAACCCTCCTTGGAATTGTATTTTTGTAATATGGTTCCAATAGGGAAACATGAAAAATAGTGTGAATTTTCATAGCACTTGGAAGTTTTAAGCAAAAAAAAGCATGGTGGATTTGTTTCATAATTGGAAATGGTCCTAGTCTTTGGTAATCAAGCTTTTTAGATGACCTTGTAGTCTGAATATTGCGTTGAAGAAGCCAAATTTGGTCCCCAACTTTGAATGTAAGTTTTGCTTTGTGGCAATTATTTGCATAATTTTTATAATGATCTTATCTTTGTTGAAGTTGAAATTTAAGTTCATTGTGAATGGCAACCATGTGGCCTATAAGGTCTTCAACTGCTGGACTTCCAACCATTTTATTTGGATTGAGTCCCCTTTAGAATGTTGACCATAATTTAAAGAAAAAAGAATTTATTTCATTGATGAATGCAAGGTATTATTATAAGCAAACTCTGCCAAAGGTAAAAGATCTCTCTAATCATCTTGATGGTAATTAATAGTGCAACATGGATATTATTCCAAGATTTGATTCACCTATTCAATTTGACCATCAGTCTAAGATGATAAACTAAAGAAAGGTTAATTTTTTACTTTTAAAAGTTCAAAGAATCTTTTTCAAAACTTTGAAATAAATTGTGGCCCTAAATCGAAGACAATATCATTAGGAAGACCAAAGATAGTAAATGTTGTCAACAAACAATATTGTCATTCCTTCACCAATAATTGATTTTTTACAAGGTATAAAATGTGACATTTTGGAAAATGGCCAACTATAACAAGAATAGAATCAAAATTATGTGAAATTAGAAGGTTAGTGATGAAATCCATTGATAATGATGTCCAAGGTCTTTTTGGTATAGTTAGCGGTTGCAAAAGTCCTTGTAGTCCATGGAATGTGCATTTAGCACGAGAACATATACTATATGACTTGATATAGTCTTTTACAAATTTCTATATTTGTGGCTACTAATATTCTCTAGATACTAATTCTAGTATTTGGTTATATCCAAAATTTTCAGCACTTGGAAAATTGTGACATGCTTGAAGAATTTGAAGTCTTTAAGTTCCAAGAGGAATATGTAACAAATCTTTATAAAATATTTTAACTCATTTTTAAACTCAAAATTATAGACTTAAAGTTTTCCTAATTCTAATTACGTCTTATCATTTTTAATAAGATCTTGTTTAAGAATTTTTTTTATTTCTTCAATAAATGGGAATTTTTCAAGAAGAAAGCTTGCTAATGAATGGAGGCTTAAGTGTTTAGGTTTTAGAAGAATGGTTTTTTGTTGATTGTATGTTTTGTTTCCTTCTTTGAGGGCAAGGTAAGAACAACATGATAAAGCATCAAATTTTTCTTGTTGACTACCAAGTCCATAAGTAATAACAAAGTCAAATCTTAATAAAGACATACTCCAATGAGCCTCCCATTGATTTAAAACCTTTGCACTCATAAAATATTCCAAATTTTTATGGTTAGTATAGACTATGATTTGATGTTAAGCACCTTCCAAAAAATGATGCCAAACTTCAAAAGAAGCCACAGTTGCTAAGAATTCTTCATCATGAATTTCATAATAAGTTTCCAATGTTACAAACTTTTTATAATAGAACACAACAAGATGAAGATAATTATCATAACCATGTTGAAATAAGATAGCTCCAAATGCATCATCTGAAGCATTAATTTCCAAAAAGAAAGGTTTGGTAAAATCAACAAGCATTGAAGTAGGTGTGGTAGAAAGAGTTGCTTTCAGATTACCAAAAGCTTCTTGTGTTTGATCATTCCAAGTAAATTTTTCTTTGCCAAGGACACGTGTCAATGGTGCTACAATTTTAGAGTAATCCTTAATAAAAATTCTATAAAAATTGGCAAAGCCAAGGAAACATTGCATGTCACGCAGAGTAGAAGGTATTGTCCATTCAACAATAGATTGTATTTCTTTGGAATCCATTGATATGCCAGATGGAGAGAATATATGCATGTGGCCCACACAATTTAAATCTATAATCTAAAGCGGTTGTAAACATAAATTATACATTACTTGTGTACATTACTCATTTGGAAATTTCTAAATGCTTGACGAAATATATTCCCCATTGTTATTGCAAAAACTCATTTGGACTCCATATTTTGTTGCGGTGAGGCATAGATTAGGGAAGGTCGTGACAACTTTAGCCCAAGGAAGTTAGCCTCCTTCATCAACTTTTGGATATATACATTCCTAGTATGAGGGAGAACATCATCCAGGAGCCGTTTATTAATGCAAGAAGCAAATTACGGCTTGGGGTCTGGAGTAGAAGAAAGGGCGTGATGGGATTGATATCATCATTCCAAAACTCGAGGATGGGGCCAAGGTGCATCCTACAATCAGTCTATATGTGTGGGAGTTGTGAGGCCTAAATATGGATGTTGTGCTTCTTATTGTAGATGAGAAGTTGTTGAAGACAAATCATTCCATGATGTATGGCTTAATCTTGGATCTTATTATGTTTGATATGAGTATGTGTAAATCTCTTACAATCCAAGGGTTACTTTATCAAGAGGATGAGAACGGGCCATAGAGCCCTCAATGTCTAAACACTCAATGGGAGCTCTTGCTGTTGGAGCAATTGTCGCAGCTTCCACATTGTCTCTGTCAAAGGTGAAGGATGTCGAGCGGAAATCAATGGCCGAAGCACTTGGCAATGTCATTGAACATGAAGGTCCTAGTTCAGGGGAAAAAGAAGACTACATCACTTCTAATTCATACTTGTGTGAGAATTGAGGAGGCAGAAATAAAAAAAGTTGGGTAAGATGTAGTTCAAGGCAATGAAGACTTATATCATAACACCTTTATCCCCTTTCACAAATGGGTAAAGAAACCAATAATGAATGAGAAGGCAGAGTCCATCCACGTGCACTACAACTACCTACATAAGGCTCCACCTGTGAAACTCGTCTATAGAGGCATTGACACAAGACGGCTTCAAGGGATAATGAACAAGTTATAGGTTGATGCAGACTTTGCCTTTGACAACCGATCTATCACTATCCTCCCCTTACAATATGGTCCATATGGCAAGGATGGAATGATGACATACTTTGACACATGCCCCAAATCAAAGATCTTAAGCAATAACATGCACTACTACATAATTAGGGGTCAACACATCATTGAAGCTTACAAAACCTTAATAACAAACAAAGAAATCGTAGAGGTGGACAAGGCTGAAGCTTCCACCTTTGAAATTATCTCCATTTGGGCATCCAAAAAGCAATTCGATAATGTTATACATCTATCTCAAGCTCTTAGGTAGTTGCAAGAAGGACTGAATGTTTTATGTAGCGTTTTGCCAAAACAACGATTTCTATGTTCAATACTAGGAATATTATGAGTACTAGGAAACCAAAAAATCTCAATTGTTGATCTAAAAAATCAATGGATGAAAGTACTGTTTTGAGTACTATGACTACTAGTAAGTACTAAAATAGTACTATTTGAAGAAAAAGATAGTTGGTCACAAAAAATAGATACAATGAGATATAAATTAATAATAAATAAAAAATTATGAACAAAAAAAATCTAAAAATTGGCAATTTGTGAGGACTTGATGGTGATTGGATTTCATCAAAAAGATGAAGTCAAAACCATCTTCAATGTTTAGAAGTGTGCTCACAAGGGAGCCCTATTTGCTTGAATATGGAGGCCACAAAGTAATGTATTTATATAGTAGATTCCCTTTGGTGGGCACATATATTCCTACTATAGGAATAGACCATGAAAATTTCAGCTCTAGATCATTAATTTTGGATACTCCCTAGTACTAAAAACCCCTAAACCCCAAAGTGCGACAAATTAGCAAAATTGATTTTTAAATATAAAATGATTTTTGAAAATTTCTAAAAAATAAGGAATCTAATAACAATCAAATTAGTCATCTCCAATAAAAATTTCAAGCTCATTGGGCTCTACCTCCAAAAGTTCTAGCGGAAAACAACTTTGTCACTCTAAATGTGATGCAAAATAGGACAGGTCTTTCTTGCAATCACCCTCTTAATAAAAAAATTGCTAGTACAAAGAAGGAACATAATTTTATGAAGCAACTTTTGCAATCCATAATCAAATGGAAAGATATGGGAAGTCTTCATCCATCCTTTATGGAAAGAGGACACTCCATTCAATGCATGATAAGGTTTATGTTATCCTCAGTTGAGTCAATTCTTCACATAGTTTTAGATAAAGTAAGAGAGATCATCTGGAGATCTCTAGATGACTATCTACTTTTGCTTATTTAGATCCTTGTAGTCATTTTTTGAGTCTAGTGTTTGTAAATGCTTTCATTGAGAGATCTCTTGATGGTTTGTCTCAGAGTTGGGAATATTATCAATGCTTTTGTCATCTAGAGATCTTTCGATGGTATCTTCATCTCATTCAAATTTTTTTCATTACTTATCAATGTTCTAAGTTGAGTTTATTTCTCTACCTATCCAAAAATTTGTTCCTACAATGTCAACAATTTTCACAAATATCAAGGGCAGTGATCATTCCAACCCAAGGATTCCACTAATCTTCTTGGAAGACTAAGCAAATGTGAATAGATGGATTGATATTAAGGACAAGTACCTAAAGGAAGAGCTTCCAGATGCTTTGGAAATCTTTGACAAGAAATCAAGGATGAAACGGAAACCTCTAACCCAATTTGATTTCAAGACTCTTTATAGACTTCGTGTGGAAGACATATGGTATCTTGCTAATCTTATGGATACAAAATTTTTTTGTGTAAAGAGCACAAAGTCGAAGTTAGGGTTAATGTCCTTGCTTGTCACTAGGGCTGGGGAGAGGTTTGTAAGGGTCGTGAACAAATTGATGAACTATTACTGAAATGTTCACTTGCCAAATAAGAGGCCAGAGTACATTCTATATTGTATAGTTGAATGGGATGAATTGGTGAGTGAAAAGAATATCACTTGTGCTAAGTTAGAGCTCTAGGTGGATAAGGCTATTACCACTTCTACTGGAAAGATGTGGTTGGACAAAATCATAAAGCCTTTAAATTAAACCTTTGACCCCTATGATTGCCCTTAGGCAGTCAAAGAACTCTAGGAGGTGCATGTCAATGCCAACGATGAAATTACAGTGGCGAAGGTGATGGCAAAGGGTTTGGTGGAGCATTATCATTGCAAAATAATGGACGAAAGCCTCTCGAACATTAGTACTATTCTATCCTATCCAAAGGTTATAGTGTGGCAGGTTGAGAAGAAGTTGCACGTTTACTTCTAGTTTTTGTTTGAGACCATAGCTACTGGACCGTGGATGAAGATTCTTGAAGATTAGAAACTTTGAAGAATCTTTGACACACTATAAATGTACAACCAAAGTGCAAGGACTTTGGTAGTCCAGTCTCCCAACGATCTGATAATGGATGCACTATAACATAACATGGTAAAAAAATCGCACTCAAATTTGAATGCAATTCTTTTGACCATGTTTGTGTACATGCTTGTAGAGTGGGTTGTTAACTTTTTTGCAATTTTAGACTGCATTTTTCAGGATTTTGGGGCATGTAATATATTGTTGGAAAGGTCTTTTCAAAATTCTAAAAATTGCAGTCGGAAATTGCAAAAAAATCTGGTTTCATGTATAGTGGAATTGCTCAAAAATGCAGTCAAAGAATTGCACTCAAATTTGAGTGTAGTTTGTTTTACCATATTTTGTTAAAGTGATACCAAAGGATTCCTTATGATTGCGGGTCATTTGGAGCAAAGAAAGTAAGAGGCAAAGCTTAAAGTTTGGGACTATCATGTTATGAACTTTATTGTTGGGCTCAACGATGGATTTCTTTTTCCTGTTGCTAGAAGCAGATATAATGTCTTTATAGTCTTCTACTTCAAGCACAACACAAGTGATAGTAGGTAGAACTCTTTCAATTGTTTTTTTCCTACATCAAAATCACTAGAGGCTATGTATAAGTCATTGGATGTAGGCAACGATTTTCCTTATTGGAAGCGTAGTTATTTGTTGTGTCTAAATATTGATACTGTTGTTATGATTTTGGGGGGTATAATTAACAATGATATGGTTTTTGTCAATGTGAGCAGAGGTCCAGAGTTCAACTTCTTAGGCATGGTATAATTTCGATTTGCGATTCTTTGTCTTTTTCCAAATTATTTTTATTTTTTTCTTCCATTAAACCCCTCTAACTATGTCAATTACTAACATGCTTCTTAACAGAATTCAAAGCGAAGTGGTGTAAAGGTGTTGGAAGTTGTTCAATTCATTCTGCGAAGGCTTTCAACAAAGTTGAATTGATGGCCAAGCAAATCCATGATCAATGCTACCCTAAGCCCCACCACCTTTTTGATGTGGAATTGGAAGATCTTGATAGACCTCACAACCAAGACGAGAATGAATTTTTAAAATCAGCTTGAAAAGTCAGATTTTGAGGCAATAGAGTCAAGATCACATCTAGTGCACCTTTCTTGTAGCAAGGAATTGACCAAGCTACTTGAGCAAACTAGGATTTGTCTTCTTCACTTTTTCTTGCATCAAGAGATTTGTAGATGTTCGATTGTAGTTATTCAGGTCATTACAATCCAATTAATTCTAATGAAGGTTTTGTTTTATTACAATGTAGGAAGATGCATTAGGTCTAGAATTGCCTTTGACAATCCATTAAGGTTTCACCGTCAAGTTGATACCACAATTGCTTTCAAAGAAGTTGAAGGATCCCACTCCAAAGTCTATCTCAAATTCTCAAGCACAATAGAAAAAACACAATATTTATTATATTGAGAGAATTCTCTAAATTTGAGAGGTAGAAGAGCATGAAATAAAGAAGCAATGAAAAAAATTGTTGGAAAAATAGCAATTTCCAATAAAATCAGAGTGATAGTGTTTTTAAAATTGAGACTATTTAGGTTGAATCGACCTAAATAGTTTGAAAAAAAAAGCTTGATTTGACTATTTAGGTCGAATCATGGTTGTTCAGCCAAACAACACAACGAACACAACGTCCAACACATCTAGTAGAGCCCCTTGTCCCTCTAATAAAGTCAACTTTCACGTTGATTTTCAAATAAAGCACTTTCTATTACCAATCTTGATATATTTGAGTTTCATTTTCTTGAAGTGTCTCAATTTAATAATCACTTATTACATTCTTAATTATGGATCATAAATAAAATGAGATTTCAAATTATCTTTGTTGTTAGGATAAGGCCTTATTCGACAAAATTGTCATGTATATACGACACTCGTCTTATTTGACACGCGACATCAGACAAACAACTCAACACCCGAACTCCAAAATGTGTTCAACAGAACAACCTTGGGTCGAATCGACCTAAATAGTCAAATCAAGCTTTTTTTTTCAAACTATTTAGATTGAATTGATCTAAATAGTTTGTTTCTCTTTTCAATCTATTTAGGTCAATTCGACCTAAACAATTTCAATTTTGGAAACATTCTCACTCTCATTTTAATGGAAATTGTTGTTTTATTAATGATGGTACCTAAATCAACCTAAATGGACATGGTTAATTTGAAAGGTCCATAATCTCTCAAAATAATGAATATTATGTTAAAACAAGCAAGGACAAGAGAGCACTGTAACAAAACATGGTAAAAAAAAACACTCAAATTTGAGTACTTTTTTTGTTACCAATATTTTGTGTGTGTGCGCTTAGTGTGTTGTTAGCTTCTTTTGCAATTTTTTACTACAATTTTTAGAATCTTGAGGCGTGCATTTGATTATGTTGATAGTGCATGCATTGTCCAAGACAAATTGACCAAACCTGAGGACTCAACTAGAGGATTTGACATGAGCCAAAGCATACCATATAGGAATGGAACCACATATATAGAGTCTATTATAAATAACATTGGAGACGAACTAAGCCTATTTGACTAAGAATGTAGGTTTCTTTTGTTAAATTCCCAAAACAAATAGTAAAATGAAGTAGATAAGTATCTAAAGTACAAAATAAATGACCTTAGTCACAATACAACAAACTTATTAACCTTTCCTTGAGGATTACCCCCCTATAGTAGTTGTCTTGTGGTTTTGTTGAGTAGACAAAATTTACATTACACTACCCTAAGTTCTTCTTATTCCAGTGATCAACACAAACTCCACAATTTGATATATCATTTCCGGATAGCCCTTTTCACTCTTCATCTCATGTTCCATCTCGACCTAAATGTCATTGCAAATTACCTAAACGACTTATCAAAACAATGGAAGGCAGGCCAAATCAAAGGAAGAAAATTGTTGTTAAACATAAACCATGGATATTTACTACTATTGATTCAATTACTAATTATATGATGCTTGAATTGGACCCCACAAGTTATGAGGAATCTTTACAAAGTCCTCACTCCCATGAATGGCAAGCTGCCATTAATTATGAATTTTGCTCTCTATTAAAAAATACTACTTGGGAATTAACCTATTTACTAGAAAATTGTAATATTGTAGGTTGTAAATGTATATTTAAAACTAAATATGGTCCTAATAATGGCATTTTGAAATGAAAAGCACGCCTTGTTGTTCAATGTAACTCACAACAAACTAGCATCCACTACAATGAGATGTTTTCACCTATACTCAAAATTTCATCCATGAGAGTTCTTGCTTTTGCAACATATTTTGACTTATATCTCCATCAAATGGACGTTTCTACTGCCTTCTTAAATGGACACTTACACGAAGTTGTATATAAAGCCTAAATTTCCTAAAGGATTAATTGTTTCCAATCCTGAAAATCTTGTTTGCAAATTAAATAAATCGTTGTATATATGGTCTCAAACAATCTCCTCGAGCATGATATGAGAGACTAGACTCTTTTCTTCTCTCCATTGGTTTTATAAAAAATACAGCTAATACTAATATCTACATTTGTCAAAAAGGGTACCAATTTATCATTCTTGCAACTTATGTAAACGATGCCTTGTTACTCACCAATGATTTTCATGGATTACTTCAACACACCAAAGCAAAGTTATATTTGGGATTTGATATGATAGATTTAAGCCTAGTTGAAAATACAATCATATTAGGTTTACAGATTATTTATAATTAAAATCAACAATGTCTAAAACTATTTCAAGAAAGATATATCGAGAGATATATTCATTATTTACTTACTAAATTCAAAATGGAAACTTGTAATCCTACCTCAATTCCTATGGAACCAAGTCAAAAGACTAATGACCAAAGCCAATTTCCCTCAAACTAATAAAGAACTCCTTGACATGAAAAACAACCCTAATAAAACATTGGTTGGTTCTTCAATGCACCTTTTTGTGAGTACAAGACTTGATATTTCTTTCTCCATCAACTCAGCTACTCAATTTTTATCCAATTCTAGGAAAAACATTGGAGTGTTGCTTAACAAATTTAAGGATACCTTAAAGGTACTTCCACCATAGGCTTAACATATCATGGATGTCAAGCTGATTTTATTCTCAAAGGCTATTCTAATGTTGATTGGGATGGCAATGTGGACATAAGACATTCAACAACTAGTTATTGCTTTCTTTTAGGCCAATGTCTTGTAAGTTGGACTAGTAGAAAATAACAATTTGTAGCGCTTTCTTCAATAGAAAGTGAATTTATGGCCCTTTTTTATGCTTCTACAAAGGCAATATGGCTTCATCATTTACTTACAACATTAAATTGTCCCCAACCTATTCCTACAACCATATTTTTCGACAATCAAAGTGCCATACAATTAACCATGAATCCTTGTTTTCATGATCGTAGCAAAGATATTTCTATTCAAATTGACTTTGTTCAAGAACAAGTTGTCGCTAGTGAAGTAACAATGAAGTGGATTCCTACCTATGGCATGGCAACTGATTTATTAACAAAAAGTCTTTCTAAAGACAAACATATCATTGTGTGAAGCTTATGGGTTTACAAGCTGACATGATTTAAAACATGGGGGGGAGTCTAGATATAATTGATAGATTTATCATAATAGTTTTAAAATCTTATTTACATGTTTTAAATAAGGAGGGTTAGATATAGTTAATTTACTTATGATAAATCTATTACATTACTAGTTAGTTACAGTATGTCCTTTGGTATAATCAAAAGATGCCACCGTTTGATGTGAGTATGTGACCTCTTCTCTCTCCTCTTCCTTATAAAGGAGGAATAATATAATTATTTTAATATATATAAATATAATAATAAACTTCAATGTTTAGTTGTTGCATCATACTTTCTATCAAGTTGCCCCTTAGGAACCTCTAGTCAACCTTTAGAGACTTGCACTTGCCCTTGAGGACCCAAAGCCCGCGAGATCCCTAAGTAGATTCCATTTCTCCATCCCACCACAAAAACCATAAAGCCCAATTGTTAGCCTTGCACGAGTTATGATACCAAGATTGGCTTGTGGAGGAATCCACAATTCCTAATCGTGGAATTGGGGTCTAGAGTGTGCTGGGAATCGGAAGCAGAATCCCTTCACCAAGATTCGCTCGTATATGAAAGATTCCTTATTCCTACGTAATTAGTGGAGGGTACGAATTATCCTTCCCATCCCTACATGTATAAAGTAAGAATATGAGCTTGAATGACCATTGTGGGACTCCCTAAGAGGTTCCACAAAAAGACTTAGGATTTTCTGACTTGCAGAAATATTCTTTCCGGATGGTCTACCATTGAAACCCACTACAGGAAATTCGTGGAAATTTCTTGGAGGGTAGTAAAATCTCACTAAAAATTAGGTTAGATTCTTTTATGCTATTAAGGATACCCAACAAGTTTCGTGACATTTTGATAGCGGGAGGTACTCGAACCAGAAGATCCCCTCTAGATTTAATGACATGGCAATGTGGGCAAGGATTTGACTAGCGTCTTAGGAGCATACAAGTTCGAAACGGAGTCGATGAAAGGTCTTTACTTACCCCTTTGGACCTTCCACATCACCTTAACCACTCACCTTGCTCAAAAAAGGCAACACCGACAAGTTAGACCTTTAATCTTTTTTTGACAAAGGATGGCGTTGGATTTCGATGGGTTTTTTCCAAAGGAAAGGGAGGAGGGAGTTTCTCAAGGATTGAAAATGGCCTTCTAGAGCCAACAGCTCAATCCATTTGCCAATCGAAATTAAACTCCAAAAGTTAGAAGTAGACAACAAAAAATCGGAGAAGTCAACGTGCAATTAAAGCCTTAAATCTTGAGGAATTGGAAGAAGGATGTTCCCATGATTGGGAACAAGGTTCCCGACACGTGTGGGAAGGGGACTTAGTTGTCAACACCTACACACATGGGAAAATTCCGTCGTGATCTAAAGATAGTCAACGTCTTATGTAGATTTGAAATTTGTAAGAGATTTAGATTTGTGCAAGGTTCCCACGCTTGGAAACAAGGTCCCTAACACGTATGAGGAGGAGACTAGTTGTCAACGCCCTCATATGTGGGGGAAATCCCAAGACAATCCTAGAATGGTCAATATCTTACATGGGGCCAATTCTCGTAAAAAAATTAGATTTTTAGAGTTTCCTTTGTTGGGAATGGAGTTCCCCAGTTTGTAATCTTGAGGGGAGCGAGGGTGCCCATCCTCCTATAAAGGGGCACAAAATTATCCAACTACAATTTGGAGCCTACTAGATGATTTGGATGGTACCTACACTAGGACAGAACTATCCTAGGAAACCTCTAGTTTATCTCGTGCCATTTCTAAAAAAGTAAGACTCGACCCTATCCGACCTTCCTAGAAAAAGTTATGGGAGGATGAAGTTTGACCGCTACTCGGTTCTTCAAACTTCATCCATCTATTACACCTAGTTCCCCAATTCAGAAAGATCCAAAATTTAGAGGGATGGTTCAAAAGAATTTCTCCTACCCATATCTATAGTTGGACCTTGATCGGGGATTTCTACTAAATTTCCATCCAAGCCTTACCCAAACTTCATCCGTTAATTTCTCCTAACCTATAACTCAGAATTGACTTTTCTCTTCGTCCCTAGACCCTAATTGGGAGCCTCCTCCTAATGCATTTAATTCTCTGTCAAAGTCGGAGTTTTTCTATTCTTCATCCACTTTGACCCTAAACTTCATCCAACAATAACTTCCTCAATTTTCATCCGATTTGGGTGTGCCTTAGGGTTTTGGAAAGCCGCAGCCTTCTTCTTTACACTTATGTCTCTGAAAATGACCTAACCTACGGTTCTAATGGTTTGTCCTAGGGGTAGGCCTCGACCCAAACCACTCGATTCCAATCAAAGCCCTAGGGAAAGTTTGGAGAGGTTTAAGTCATACCTCAGAACTTGAGTCATTGTTCGCACCCACTAGAAGCTCTACCTCCTCCACCATGAACTCCCGTGTCGTGAGACAACGAACCACTATTCTAATCATAAAATAAATTGGTACAAGGATTTGATTGTTGATTTCTATCCTATTTCTTTTCTCCTTTTTCCTTTTCTTTCCTTCCACACTTTAAGGTGGCCCAACTACCCCCCTCTCCTACCTACCAAGCCATTCTCAAGGATGTGTCATACCAAGCCATCCTCTATTTACGTATCACATTTAATCTTGTGGTGATTACCTAATTCTAATCTAAAGGCTTAAGTAAGCCTTGAGTATTTTCCCTCCTAGCTTATCTACTTCCACCCCTACCCTTCAAATTGTCCTCCCTCTTGTCACATTTTCATTCTTTTGTCCGTTTGCTCATTGCCTTCATAGTGGTTTATAGGGAGATGGGGAATTTGATTACCCACCCCAACAATTTACTTAGTGCGGTTGAGTGTATTGTAGACCTCCTCTTCTCTTCCTGCCTTAATTACCAAGCCGCTCTCTCTTTCTCTTTTCCCCCCCTTTGGACAACTCCCTTCTTCCTTTCACTCTTGGACTACAGTCTTTTTTCCCTTTAGTCCTAGATAACCTAAAACCCGACCCCCCAGTGCTGAACCCAAAGCCTAAAGCCTATGCCGGAACCCTAGAGCCCGACGGCTTGTGCCGGAAACCCCAGCACTTGACCCCCTGTACCGAAACCCCCAGAGCCTGACCCCCTTGCTAGCAGATGCTACCCATCGGCAATACTCGGCTTGGTGCCTCCACCCCTTTTTACCTGGGTATTGGGGTGCCAGGGTTGTGGGTTGGGCTGGGGCTGGACTTTTGGGTTGGAGCTAGACTACTAGGTTGGGGTTGGACTATTGTTTTCCTTTTCTATCTTAAACTCTAAAAAAGGGGGGTAAAGGGTCGTGTTATTACTAGTGGGTGGTGGATTAGGCTTGCATAGGCAAAGGCCTCACTCTAATTGTCACTAATTATGCCCTATACCAACCTTGACCTCTAGTTCCTATTGTTTATTTTTAGAACCTAAACCTTGGTTTGTCCCCAACGCATTTTGGAAACTAAATCATATGGGGAGAGAGGCCACGTAGTCTCATGGTTCTCCCATGAGGTGGTTTTAACGCACTGCTAATACTTTTCACCCTAAGAGGGTTCAAAGCTTTGTCGTTGTTCCCTTTTTTAACACACTACTAAGACTCTTCAACCTAAAGAAGTTCAAAACTTCATTGTCTTTTTACTACCTCATGCACCACAAGGACTCTTTTTACCTTATAGGGTTCAAAGCTTCACCGTATGGGTAGGACCCACTACCCTCACACCCTTGTGTCTCACAACAAGGAATAACACGTCACTGTTAGGGACAAGGACAAAAGACAAAAAAAGAACTTGGGACATTCAAAGGCTAGTGACACGGGTTAGTAACTTCAATGACTTGAACTAAAGGCCCTCCAAAACAACATTGCTAGTCATATGGGGGGTTGCTTTAGGGCTAGTACACGACAAAACAAGGAGAGTGACCAAAGAGGTCTTTCAAAGGTAAGCACCCTCAACTTCTAGAAACATAATAAGTTTAGCAAAAGCTTCCAAGCTCAAGCTTGGAAGAGTTAGTACTACGCTCAATCAAAAGAAAAGGCAAGGGAACCACAAAGACTTTGCAAGCTCCAAAAACAACAACAATGGCCAAAAGTGCCCAAAAATACCATTGCAAGGTTTGTGGCTAAAATGCCACAATTTTCCAACACAAATTAGACCCACCAGACTCAATTACACAAAAAAGGGGTTGTAAGAGAGGAGAAGGGGTGCCCCTTTTATACTCTTTCCCGGACACCCACCTCTCCTCATTCATCTAAGCTAACCTTATCTTCATGGATTTTCATCCAAACTCAAGGATTTCATCCTATACTGGCCTACTAAGCTAACTTTTGGAGATTAATTCCAAATTGCAAACGGATTGCGCCATTGGTTTCAAAAGGCCATTTTTAAAACATGTCAACATCCCTCCCCCTTTTCTATCTTCAAAATTTCAACAAAACCCAATGCCAACTTAATGCTAAAATCGTAAAAAATCCCAACTTTTGGAGGGTTGATTTTTCTAGCAAAAGTAACTAGCCTAGGCTCTTAGGTAGGTTACAGGGAGTGAGAAAAGGTATATCTTGTGCCCCATTCCGCTTTCATATGCTCTTGCTCCGCCGGTCAAACCCGTCATGGACTTTATACTCATTTAATTGTCAAGAAATTTCACAGGTTTGGATACTTTTGACTATTAGAATGTCTTGAGACTTGTCGGGGTAGCTTATTAACATAAAGGAAGCTATACTAATCTTTAGTGGGATTTTACCGCCACTTAGGGAATTTCTAAGAATTTCCCCTCTTAGATTCGAGCAGTTGACCGTTCGGAAAAATATCTTCTGACTATCAAAAAATTCCGAAACTTTTTGTGGAACCTCCTATAGGGTCCCAGGACATATATGTAGGCTCATATTTTTACTCTACACATCGGCCTAGGGGGGACAAAATTCACCTCCTCGTTTAATTATTGGTGACTGGGGACTCTTCCACACCGGGGGGAATCTTGACGAAACGAGTTCGTCGTTCGTTCTCGGGCATGGTTTTAATCCCAAATCACCCTCTTTGGACCTGAAATTCCTCCATGGTCTAGTCTTGATATTTTTCATATTTGCAAGTCTACAATCAGGATTCCGCTATTTCGTCGATGAAATGGGGAGATTAGAACCTATCTCTGGGAACTGACCTATATGCCTCACTAGGTTTCCCTCAACCAATTCTAGCCCGGTGTTCTCCATGTGGGGTTTTGAGCTTGATATGTCCATCACTCGCAATTTGACTAATTTGCCACGATTAATTGCGTTCTAATCTATTTACAATTCATAGTTGGATCATCCTAGCCACAACATACTCAAACTAGACCAAATACTATATTAGAATGTGACATTTCTATTTTGGTCCTACACTCTTTTTAGGGCTTTTTGTATATAAAAGTGCATTTAAAATAACAAAATAGGAAAAAAAAGAATGAACCCTTGGTGACGAATCGGGGCTCACAACGCCCTTCTCTCCTCAAACACCCCCATTTTTACATATCATTATACTTGGATCCGAGGAGTCCATTTGTTGGAACTTTGACGGTGTTGGTTTTTTCATGGCTCTCTCTTGCTCTTTTTGGTAGCTTTTGATCTTTTTCGTGGTCTCTTGTTGTCATTTGTAGAGGTTTGGGTTGGAACTAAACTCTCCTCAGTAGTTCTTGCTTTCATAGCGGTCTCTTGTTGTCATTTAGAGAGGTTTGGGTTGAAATCAAACTCTCTTTTAGTAGTCTTGCTCTCCTTGGTGGTCTCTTGTTGTCATTTGAAGAGGTTTGGGTTGGAACCAAACTCTTTTTTAGTAGTCTTGCTCTCCTTCATGATTTCTTGTTGTTATTTGAAGACGTTTGGGTTGGAACCAAACTCTTTTTTAGTAGTCTTGCTCTCCTTTGTGATTTCTTGTTGTTATTTGAAGACTTTTGGGTTGGAACCAAACTCTCTTTAGTAGTTCTTGCTTTCTTTGCTACCCCTTACCCTATCTTGGGTAGTTGTTGCAAGTAGAAGGAGGTCTTGGGGTCCCCTTTTGTCCCATTTTATGTAGTCACTAGGTCTAGCTTGTCTTTGTCTTGCGTGAGCTCTAGTTCTAAACCCTTGGTCCACTAGCGATAGAGGGAGAGCCCTCGATTTCTAGAGTCCTAGATTGTGTGTTAAAGGTCATATTTAATGATGGAGCCTTGAGACCTTAGGTGCCTCCAAGTCCTAGATTTGGTGTTAAATCCAAATCGATGGCAGAGCTTCGATCCTAAGTATTATTCACCTCTAAAACCTTTGGTTTAGTCCCCAAAACCTTTGGGAACAAGTCAAAGTTTAGTATCAAAAAAGAACCACTCCCCAAGATAGAAGTAGTAGTCTTAGTCCTCTTTTAGTTTAGTCCCAGTAGTCGAGGAATCAAGGCATTAATTCTACGATAGGATAGTTTGGGTTTTACAGTGAATTGTAAGAAATAGGAGGCTTAGAGAAGATCCATTGCTTGGAAGGCACAATGGACCAATGTTAGGCACCCATTGAAGTAGGAGTTCACCATCCCAAACACAAGAACTTGGTTGTGCTCGTGTATTTGCCAAAGGTGGGCAAATATACGCTTACACCAAGCTATGATTGCCTCGCATCTATAGTCGTCCACACCTGTAAATCTATAATCGTGCATCCACATCACCCCTCCCAATTTGCCATGTTGACACTACATGGCATCTATGCAAGCTTAGGTAAATGGGGGTTAATTTTGGAAAAATCAATGGTAAATTTGACTTTATTAGATGGACAAGGGGGTCTACTAGATGTGTTGGACATCATGTTTGTTGTGTTGTTGAGTTGTCCGGCCAAATAACCCTACTCTAGTCTTTGATTTTGGTTTTGGTTTTGTATTTTTGGTTTGCATTTTGTCATCATATTACGGTTAGCCTAATTTGGTTATTCTACAAAATCTTGTTTATCATCCTTCTAGTTTTAAATCCCTATTTTCTCCTTGTAATTTTCCCTATTTTTTTCTTAATTGCACCTTCTAGCATTTTACCCTAAGTGACCTCTTAAAGATCCCATTACTATCTAGCAGAAAACTCCCTAATTGATGGTTGTAGCTTAATCTAGAGTACTAACACTTCTACACTTGCAAATTCAAGTAATTTATTTTTATTTTTTATTTTCTAAAATGTGAACCAATATGGTGGTTCACATCCACCTCACCAGATGTTTGTGATTGCATTGTTTTGCCTCATCATTTTTTAAGTCCTCTTGTAATATTGTCAGGAATATATAGATCTATAGATGTCTAATTTCACATTCAAATCTACTTGGATAGAATATAGTGTTTATAATTATTTAAATTCAAATCATTCCAAAATCATCAATTTCTTGCAACATTGAGCATCCCAAATTTGTGTTGTTCCCTACATCAAGAGATGTCTTGATGACCCAATCAGAGTTACTATGAGCAAGTGAATGCTTAATAGTTGTACTACTACAATTATTTTGGTTTCTTAGCATGTTTATATATAGATATGTTGTAATGCCTTAACCCCTAAAGGACCATTGTCCCTTTGGGGGACAAATGAGATTTCAAGTAGGTACCTACAGTTTCAATTTATGTCCTGATTTTTTGAAAATTTTTATGAAGATAGAAAAATTTATTAGCTTCTTGGGAATATAATTTTTTTTTATTTGGTGCCTAGGAACAAAAGTTATGTCCCAATAAGCTCAAAACAGGGGAGAGGGGGCAGCAAAAAAAAGTTTCAAAAATTTGAATTTTTTTTCCCTTATAGATTGTATTTTTGTCTACATAGAAAGTTTTGATTCATTCCATTTGGATTTTTTATGAGAAAGTTATAGACAATCTTGTTTTTCAGGCACTTAGAGCATCTTCCTGAAAAAATAACTTGTAGGATTCATTTCTGAATGCAATTTTTACAATTTAAAAAAAATAAAAAGTCCCTATTGTTTCATTTGCCTTCTAGAAAAATCTCACCATTGGGATTAGTGCATTTTAATTCCATCTTAGAGATATTAATAATTTAGATTTTACTTCTATCTTGTACCTACTTCTACTTAACAATTTTTTCAAGAATCAAAATTAATTTCTTTTTGTATTTCTTTTTTTTCCTAGACTCTCAACTCAAATCTCCACCATAAAGATTTAAAGCTCAAAACTCTGTAGTGCAAAAAATTAAAGTTAAGAAGGTTCAAAGTCAAATAAACTAGTCCCGCAATATGTGAAGAACTTGTTTTCTTCACTTTAAACATAGATATCTTGCAATCTATGCAGTCAAAATTTCTGAAATTTTTTTCACACATTTTCATACTAGTTAGGTGTAAGATCCTATGGTTAGATGTGCAGAAAAAATAATTTTCAAATTTTCTTACTCTTTGCTCTAAAAATTGCAATTTTGAGTGTGTTTTTTGCAGAAAAAAGGCCTTGGTCCTTCAGGGGTTGAGTTTTTTTCTTTCTACTTTCTCATCTTTGCAATCTCCAAAATCATAACATCGAAAGATTTTCCAATGAAAAGTACCTTCACATAGTCCAAATTTCCCCCTAAAGTCCAAAAGTAGTTAAATGTGGCATCTATTTTTCATCAAAAAACACCCAAGACTAGCATTCCTATTGTAAAGAGCAAAAATCTTAAAAAAAAATTTCACAATTGTTTTAGCAAAAGATCTTAATCTTCTGAATTTCTTTATAATTGTGAAAATTGAACTCAAAAATTAATCCTACATTCCTACTAGTTATTTTCTCAAGAAGATACTCTAATTTTAAAAAAACAAGATTGTCCATAACTTTTATATAACAAATCTAAATGGAATGACTCAAAGCTTGACATATAGATAAAAATACAATCTATGAGAGACAAAAAATTTAGGTTTTTTATTTTAAGTTTTTGTGGGGTTTTTTTTCTACCCTTTGAACTAAAAGTTAGGCTCATTGTGTCATAATTCTTGCTCCTCGGCACTGATTGACATAAAAATTATATTCCCCAAAAGCTAATGTGTTTTTCAATCCTTACAAAAAGTTTCAGAAAATCATGACAAATATTGGGACCATAGAAGCCTACTCAAAATCCATTTTGTGATATTGTCCCTTAAAAGAATAATGGAACTTTAGGGTAAATTTTATGTCAATTGAAAACTTTGCCTACCTTTAATGCATTGGTCATTTGGAGTTAACTCATAAAACTCCGTAGCCAAATCATCACTCACCATTTCGCACTCTAATGTAGCTTGTTTGGTTTCATATGAGTTTGACTCATGTATTCTAATTGTATCACATAAGTAAATGTATTGTTTGTCATTGTAAAAAATCTCTATCAATTTATGAGAGTATGTCATTGTTGTAATTTATACAATTAAAAGTAAAAATAAATTGTTAAAATATGAAAAAAAAGAAATCAATTTATCTGAAATTCTTTTCAACTATGTACTCGAAGCAATTTTTTTTACACATTTTGGTTGCTCTCGAATTTGAGGTGAAAAGATGAAGTCATGGAAAATTAGAGTATACAAATGAAATTATATCAGCTATAATATTTTTTAGAAAAATTTGGGACCATTAATAAAAATCATGCTTAGAATTAGAAATGATAAAAATATTTTGGATTTTTTTTAAATTAAAAAAAAATTCAATGGACAAACCCATAAAACTAACTAATTGAGATTCTAATATAGAGGGCTTGTCATTGTAAGAAATCCTTGAATTTCTAGATTTCTCCAAAATTTTAGAACAAAGTAGAAACAATACTTATAAGAATTTTTTTTCTTAGTTTTGATCAAATATTGAAGTAGGTATTGTATGTGATGTTCATTCTATGTAAAAATAATAGGTTCAAAAATTGTTTTCAGGGATATCATACATTCAACATTTAGAATTCAGTATTTTATGTTTTTATAATGAATCATTTCGAATTTTAAGACACCATGTTTTGTAAGTTCTATCATCCTAAGTATTATCTAACATTAATAAACTTCATCCAAAATTTGGCAAATTCTGAATTTCTTGGAAATATCTTAGGTGAGTTCATCCAGATTTTTTCCATTTCTTTTATAGCGTATTGGTAACTACTAGCAAAATAAAATTACATTTTACCAAAAATTTGTTAGATATTTAAATGTTGATCTACTGTTAATCATATCATACAAATGTAAAACTAGGAATATCTTCAGATGTTTGTACTGATTACCATATAACCAATCTCGTTGTTGGACTCCAAAAAATTGGCTCTGGTTTGAACAATCAGAAGTTTAAAAATGTTAAAATCACCCATTGATTATTTATATTCTAAGTATAATGGAGTCTAACAAATCTCAATTTTAAAATTTTTTGTTTCAAATCACTAGCCACTAAATGACTGAAGGGTATTTTGGGGTTTTTTTTTATCAATTTTGGATAGGCAATTGTGATTTCAATTTTTGAACCTATAGTTGGGATTTTGCACATATTATATACATACAAGGATTGTCTTGAATACAAGACAAATTTCACAAAATTTAGATTAATGGTTTCAAAGTTATGTCCAATTTAGTCTTTTGATTCTCAACTCAAGCAAGTAGGACAATAAGAAAAACTTCTTCTCTTCCAATGAGTTTTTTTTCTTGAAATTTTTTTCGTGGATTCCCAATTAAGTTTCAAAACAACTCATCAACTTAAAAAGTTCAAAGATACATGTAGTGGGTACACCTAACATTGTCCCCTTCCTAACACCACTCTCATCACTTTGTGTACATCTTCAAAATCAATACATGCACATGTTGAAGAAACAATTTTAACCTCTTAGTGCTCCAATGTTCAATTTCTAAACAATGAACAAATTAAAACTAATGTTTCTTACTCATTACTACTTAGATGAATATCATCCTAATTTGTAGATAGACTTTATCAAATTGTTGTCTTATCTAATGGTGTTACTAGAATACATATATTTTTTTAATTTACAAATGTAGAAGTACGTCAAGTAGTCGATGAAGACAAAATTGCATTGGCTCTAGTTCAAAACTTGATTTGCAAAAATGAGGTCATAGATTTTAAGAACACACAAATTTCAAAAAATCACTATGTCAAGACAAATTCATTTCAATTCTACTCTAACAAACTGTACTAAAAAAATGACACATTTTTTCTTATAATTGATTTAGAAAAAAATTTGAAATTTCCTTTTCAAAATATATAAAAATATTGGTCATAGCATTGGTAAATCTAATCATACGGATGAAATCTGAAATTCAAAGTCTACAACATTTATTTGTATATCATTTCCAAAATATTCTTTGAAATAATACTTTATAATGATTTTTCTCAAATTGTCAATTTAGGAGAAGACTCTCTACATCAAGGGGTTAAGGTCTACCAAGAACACTTTGACCGTTCATAACATTTGCATTAAATATCCAAATATCATATTCTTTGGTACATTTGGACCTCCTTTCACTTGTCAATAAGAAAATATGAAACCAATCTAATAATAATAACTTAGACCAATCAATCGGTGAAGTTTTTCACTTAAAATTTTTTGACACAATATACTTCAATAATGTTAAATTGGGATTAGAAAAATTAATTGAAATAAAATATTTTCCTGTCTGCCCAGACTGAAATTGAGAACACATTTCATTCATAAATCTTCAACCACTCATCCAAATTGGACAAAGATCACTACACTACAAAGCTAGTAACAAGACACATGCCCATCCAAAAATAATTTTTTCTGACTTTCCAATGGCCTGCCCGAAAAATGCAAAATGCCGAATATTGGCTTCTTAATCATTTAAGGGTAACTGACAAAATCTACCATAACCTTGATATACTATGACTGATTGAATAGGATTAACAGTTTACACGAAGGATGTGATCTTAAATTCATGTGCTCTAAAATCAAAATCTGCACTTTCTCTGTCCATCCAAAGTCCAAATTCATCCTCAAAATTTGTGATTCGTTAAAATTTTCCACTGAAACCGAAACCCTCAAGTGAATGAGCTTCAGTTTGAAACTTGCTGAAAGCGGAACTCGAAGAAACTCTACAGCATTGTATCGAAAATCCTTGTGTCTGTCGGGTTTAGAACTCCTAACCAAGCCAATGCCGCAGCACCTGCAGAAAGTCTAGATGGGTCCCAGTGTAAGCGTCGTCATGCTCGACCTAAATTTGACAAAAACAAATATCGTCACTGGTTTAGGCTGTTCATGGTGAAGCGACTGGAAGCATCGAAGCTGGAATTCTTCAATCATCTTTAGCCCGTAAAGGTCCATATATGGCCACATACGTTCGACCATATCGCCTATCCCTTATCTGCGTTAAATAATGTGTTAGCCGTGGATGTTACGGGTAGTGGCGATAAGACGAGATCAAATGAAAAGATGAGATTCTATCTGGCAGGTTAAACTCATTCAACGACACAGTCACACTCTTTCTGTTCCTAACTACTCCCTCTTTCCCATAATACTGGTCCTTTTTGTTAGTATTAGAAGTATTACGGATTTGCTGAAGATTTTCAAGTGAATGCAATAGCAGCCAGTGTGACCGTCACCGAGTTCGGGGAGCGAGTAATCGTCTCCACGACGGGAAACAGAGAAGCTCAGCGAACTCCGGGATCTAAATTAAGTGACGTGTTTCTATTCCCCCGTTGAGTTTCTCTCCCAGTTCGGGGACAGTAATGAACTGGGATTTCCCCTAATGTGGACCCAAAATTCCCCCCAATATTAATAGAAATTAGGGTAAGGTCAAAGGGAGTTGCAATGTTCCTACCTTAGTAGGATAGAGTTATCCTTCACATCATTGAAATATTGCCCTTGTGTTTGGCCCCTCTTTCAATTTCTAGTCTAGATTGCATTTGAAATTTTGATTCAACTTGTTATTTTTTTGCAGTGACAACCAACCGTCATTGCATGCACTCTAATCACATTGAATTGTCCTCCCTATAATAAGGTTATGGTGCCACCCTTCACCTCCAAGCTGAAAAGAGAGGGTAAAAGTCTTTCTCCACCTCAAATGATGCAAAAAAAAATCTAACCCCTTTATGTAGTTTGGAGTTGCATGGCTGGGACCAAAAGCTCAATATAGGGAGAAGACAATTAATGTGATTAGGGTGTGAAGCTATCGTTCCAGAAATAAGTTGAGTCAAAATACAAATGCACTCAATAATAAGAATAAACGAAGGGCCAAACAAAGGGCGACATTTCAATGATGTGAAGGATAATTTTAACGTGTCAAAAACATTTGGAACTTTCACAAAAAGAGCATCTCAAAATGAACACAAGTAGTCATGGCGGATTTCCCCCAAAAAATCAAAATTATAAATTTTGATTAAAAACACACGGAAGATCTGCACACTGTGTTTATGTGGTTGGTTCAATCAACTTGAAATTGCTGTAAAAATATCAATTTTCTGAATTTTTTTCTTCATTTCATTAGTTGAGCTCATAACCAAAAAAATCATCTACAACCCTCAATCCGGCTATGAATTTGAAGTACATTGCTAAACGAGACACTAATTTGGGACAAAAAACAGAAGGGAACAGTACCGTATTACGGGACAGAGGAAGTAATTCGGTAATTCAGGATTACAATTGGGACATTCGGGCACCCATAACTCCCTTCGCACATAATGCATAAGACCCGTGACAGGAAATCTTCAATATAAAGAACTGTTTCACTATCCTCTCAAGAGAGACAGCACAACATGTAATTCAGGTATCCATGCATTCCGTTTCATTTTCTGAACAACAATGACAAAGGAAAGAGTTAAATACCTTCACAAGCGTTCCACATGTTTCAGGCATCTCTCGCTTGGACTTTATTGGATACTCAACCACCTAAGAAACACATTACATAACATCAGGCCAGCATTTCTGGTTGTTCAGAAAGGTCTCTTGACAAAATTCACGGCCCAGAGTCAAAACATCTGGCGACTGAGACATCGACAATGCTATACAAACTAGCACATTTACTCGATATCATAACTACTTGCTGAGAGACAGCATACAAGGCAATGCGTAGTGCAAGGCAAGAGCTGCTCAAAGATGAGGAGGAGGTCTCAGACGCTTGTAGCACTTACAATACATGTATCATGCTTGACAAGAGGAGACCTGGAAAGTTGCTGCATGAGTGTTGAAAAGACGACTGCTTCATAAGGAGGTGTTACACTTATGTAGTCGAATTTGCCCCCAAGTATGCCAGCTTCAAAGACACAAATTCCTCAACGGTCAAACCAAAGGGCAACAATATACACTACACGGAATCCAATAAAAACTATAGAGGAATCCGATGATTAACTTACCAGAAACAAAGCAGGAAACGTGAATAATGAGATTATCAGGGATGATTAACATACCGCCATGCTCCGCTGCCTGCTCGAGCAAGGATTCCACAGGGGAGATATGTACAACTGCTTGGCTTTGAAAGCCGGTCACTGCTAAATTGGGGTCCAGTACTTCAGCAACAACCCAAGGATCCATCTCTACAAAATGTGCCTACACAAGAACGAAACCAAGAAATTCGAAGCGTATACTTCAATTACACTTGAAGGGACCTCTCTTCAGCAACGTCCACGAACTACACCAGGCATAAGTTTAAGTGATGTCGGAAACAAAAAATACTCGAGAAAAAATCTCTATATGTCAGGTGCAAGTGTAGCGCCGGTTGCCAAACCGTATAAGTAGAAAAAACATACATACCGCTTCGCAGCCCCTGCTGAGTGCCTCGATCCCAACAGATCCTGTACCGCTGTAAAGGTCCAACCACCGACCAGGTGGCAGGTGTGCTGAACACCCACCTAGTGCCTAAAACACAAAACCATACGTCATGGCAGGTTAGATTTCACAAAAGCAATGCTTGATTGGAGAGGCGAATAATCTCTGTCTCGCAACACGGCCCCCAGAAGTCTTACCTGTAAGATGTTGAAAACTGCCCCACGAACAACTTCCATCATCGGCCGAACATTCAAGTCTGCTGGTGATGCCAATTTTCTGCCGCCCGCTTTTCCTGCCATTACCTGAGAATTGAATCTCAGAATTTTCAGAATACATCCGCACGGAAAAAGTGTCAGGACCTTATCAGCTAACCAGCACGCCGGTTCACTAGCCACGGTCATTAAAGAGATTATTATCCTCTAAGCCATGTCGGTGGGAAAATTGTGATATACGATTCAAAGCACAGCCCTAGCATTGGCACACTGCAGTCTTGAGGGCTTACTTCAAGAAACGATCTATACCTTGCCATGATCAAAGACAACATTCAGGAGGACTAGAGTTCCGTCTGTGGTCCGATGAGAAGGATAACTGAGACAACCTACTAAATGGAATTCACTCCACGCGGGGCCCATGATTGGTTCGATGAGCGACTGTCATATGCCAAAACCACATGAGAATGGGGAGTAAGTACCCTTAACAACTTGTGAGTGAGCCTAGGTCCATCCTCCACTTTACTCGCAACCGGACTTCGATGTGCTCTTTCTTCCACAGCCTGTGCCTGTCTCTCCTGCTCTAGTTGCTGCCGCAAACGCACAGGAACCTGTACACCAGCTACTTGCAGCATCTGTTTCCCATCAAATCCACGCTTGAGTATCTAGTGTCCCTTCAGATACACAAAAGATAATATAATACCTCGTACACGTCAACATCACTAAGGCGTTTCGCCATGCAACTGCCAAAATTGAAATGAAAAAACCTTTGGAATATTCGACGGATTTCTTGACGACCATGTGTTGAAGGAGAACCAAAAACACTTTCTACTCATTTACAGCATAAAAGGAAATCAAATCATCGACGGGAGCAACATGCGTCTGGCCCATGGCTCAAATCAAACTCGACCATCTCTTCATTTTTTCACGCCACGAGAAGCCACTTGCTCTGCTGACAGACAGTTACCCCTTCGCACAAAAATCCGACTCTCTGAAACCCGGCCTCAAATCGTCCATTCAAGTCATGAGAGGGTGACAATAATCCAGCACCTTGCCTTCTCTGTGGAATCCAGATGAATTTTCCAGCCATCGTCAATAGTATACACCTCGTCTTCTACCACGGTGGTCTCCCCGCGTGCCCTCCTCCTCCCCTTGCTTGAGCTCCGGTCAGCTACAGATGGACAGACAGAAGAAGCCATTCACAGAAATGAAATTCCCCAAGATGTCCACGGCAGGAAGTAGCGACGAGCGAGGAAGACAAGACCCGAAGCAGGAGAAAATCGAATTCAAGAGGAAGGAGCCATGCCAGTAAGAGAAACAAAGACGCGGAACGGGGACAGAAACCAGGGGGCGCGGAGGGCAACGGGTCTGCGTACCCGAACGAGGCGAATGGCGGCGAGAGGCGGCGCAGTGCACAAGAGGGGGGCGAGAGGGGGGAATAGAAAAGCGGAATTGGTTGGGAGGGGAGAGGCAGGGTGGAAAGTTTAGCAGCGGCACTCGGAGTGGCGCATCGAGTAAGCTGAAGCTGGTTAGGGAGAGGAAGGTTGACGACATGGTGGGGCAGCGCCTTGGCCTTGCTTAGTTGCACTTGAACAAGAGAGACGCTCTGAATGTGGAGGGCGACGAACGGAAGAGTCCGCAGCTACAGAACGCAAAGAGCGAGCGAGTAGAAGAGGGGCAAGCACCTTTGTCAAGGAACGACGGAGAGTTGAACTGAACAGAGTCGAGAAAATGGGAATCGCACCTCTCATCACTCCGTCAGTCCCCGCTCCGCTCTCACTCAACTCAGAGCACCGCCACCGTGGGGCGGCCAATCCCCCACGGCACAGGCAACATGGCGTTCCAGAGATATCCCGGTCTCTGCTGCTTGGGAGTTCCCCACCGTTCGGCCGGCCCCAGCACCCCAAATTCGGGGATCCTTCTATTGACTTCGCAATTACTCACATCTCCCATGAAAAATGGGCATGGTGTTGGAAAGAGGTTGCGATCTAGCAACAGCACTTAATCAGTGAGATTAGAGAGAGCTAACTGGCGATTAGGCTCTGGGTTATATACAAGCTATGACCTAAAAGCTATGATGATAAACTAGTCTAGTGGATGACAAGCATCCAATAGTGATGAAACCCTAATGATCTATATGCCAACACCCCTTCTATCGAGAGATTGAAAAAATCCCATTGTTATCCGTACATCCAGGAAGGTGTCTTGGGAGACCTAATTGTGGAGAATGTGAATGTGTCGATGGCACGGAAGGAGGGACAATGAATGCGGGCGATGAGAGAGGTTGTCGAAGGTGTTTCACTGAGTAGGTTGGCAGGATTGTTGTTGTGGATGTGGTGTGTGCTTTGGATGCGATTGTCGAAGTGGTATTTTGATGTTGTTGATGCAGTTGTGGAAGAGTAGCCGGAGGTAGCAAGTGGGTGTGCGAGAGGTGAGGAAGATGGGGTGTCACGGGGTGAGGAGAGGATGGGGAGGAACTGTGTAGGAGGCATCTGGGACGTACAAGTGGGGAAGGACCAAGCTTAGGAGGGTGTTGCTCCGAGATAGAAGTGGTATGAGGTGAAATGAGGGAGAACCTCGGGGGAGTATTTTTGTGGGCAGATTGGGTGAAGGAGGTATTGGGATACAAAGGTGTTGAGTTCAAAAGTTTTGGATTGCTAGAGGACGTTGAGGCGTACCTGTTCCAAACGGGGTGGCATTAGGGACATTACAAGCTAGGGTAGAGGTAGGAGATAGCAAGGGTTGGGGTTGTTGCATGGTTTGGAGACTCCGTAGGCCTAGAGAGCTCTGGTACTAGTGAAATTTCACATGGCCGAGTGGTTTTGTAAGGGCATTTGCGGGTTGAGAATTTGTATGAATATATTGAAGTTGAATTTCGCCTTCTAAATTTTGCTCCTTGATGAAGTGGTAATGGATTTCGATGTGCTTGAATCAGGCGTGAAAGACGAGATTGTGGGATAATTTGATGGCTCCTTGATTGTCACAATGAATGGTAATAATGGCTTGTGTCTACATCGTGCAGGAAGGTGCAGTGGATTGGTTGGATTTTGTAGGACAAGTGGAAGGTTGAAGTTTATTGAGTAGGCAGGTATAGCCAAATTGCCTCTTAAGTGCCGTCATTAAGAGCGTGGTATTCAAAGTTTCAGACTCAGTAGAGGAACAGGAGATGGTGAGTTGTCTTTTGCTTTGCTAGGTGATTAGGCCGCCTATGAAGGTAAATACGTAGGCTCCTATAGATCTTCTCGTTTCTGGACATGAGCCGTAGTCTGCATCTAAGGAGCCGGTAATGGCGATGGTGGAGTCTGCTCAATAGAGAATTTTGAAGTCAAGTCTGAGGCTTTTTCACTGCAAGGCAAAGAAACCCCCTAGAGTTGGCTGGCGGGGAGTGTATGGGACACCTACCTAGATTGCCTTCCAAGCAATGGACTCCTAAATACTTTTTTTATCAATTTTTTACCATTAAACTACTCTAAGTGAAATGAGGGCAGCACTCTTACACCATCCTAATATGTACCCTAAAATCCTCCAATGACCCTAGTACCTACTTTAGAAGGTTAGGGCAACCTACTAGGCCTAATTTTGCCTAAAATTAGCCCTTCGGGCACCAAATGGGTCTATGTGGTGTCCTGAAATTAAATTCCAGCACACCACAACCACCCCAATTCCTAACTAACTTCCTAAATTGATGCCCAAGACTTCCCTAATTCCATAGATCCCATCCCTAACATATTCACCCATTCTTTTTAGGCCAATTAGTTTCTTCCTTCAATTTCCTAATCCATCTTCTAACCCTAATTCTGCCCCTAATTTGGGCAGCGCTTCCGCGCTTGCCCTAAAACCCTAAAAAAAATCCTCATAGACCCTCTACACATTCACAACCCACAAGGACATTGCATGCAAGTCATAGAACTATTGCTTCAAGATGGATAAGAAAATATCATATTGTAATGAACATTACATTTGAATTCAGCTGAATCACAAGGAAAAAAAAGATGAAATACCCAGAATCCACTGCCGCTAGATGGGCAGCAGACCTTGTCCCACTAAACTGATCGCCCCGGCTTCATCCTTGCTCGGAATTAGTCGAGACTGGTCTCGTTGGGAAGCTGACTTTCTTCTCTCCATCCTCCCCAAAATTCACGTTGGTCCGCTTCGCCGAACTCCCACAGTTGCTCGCCAAAGTCGTCGATCTTCCGTGGCGGTAGCGGCTTGACCTCCTCGCACTAAATCGGCCGCTCCGTCCTCGTCCTTGCTCGGTATTGGTCGAGACTGGTCATGTTGGAAAGCTGACTTTCTCGTCTCCATCCTCCCAAAAATTCAGCCCATTCCGCTCTTCCAATCTCCCGCAATCAATCACCAAAGTTGGCAATCCCCTCCCAAATCCACAAAAACCTAATTCTCTCCACTCCACTTTCCATTTGACCTCACTCCCATCATTCCTTCACCACTTTTTCTCAAAAAATGGTGACCTACTCGACAAATTGTCCTACTTTGGTTCCCTCATCTTAATCTCTAGCTTCTCATGCTTTCAAAACGCCCTTCATCACCAAGAATGCTCTCCAACACACATACACACAAAAATCGAGAAATTGAGAGAGAGTTGAGAGAGAGAGAGCTCCAAACCCTAATTTTGCCTACATCTAACTTTCTAATGGATTAATTTTCTAAACTACTTTCATCCTACACTAATTCATTGTTACTCCACTAATTTGGTGCAAAATGCGCCAAATTAGTGCAAATCGCACTAAGTTACTGTAAATCCGCTAATTTAGTGTAAATTTCTCTATTTTAGTGTTCCACCCCCTAAATTACTGTAAAACCCTCTAACTTACTGTAAAATCCTATTTTAGTGTTTCTAGTCCTATTTTAGTGTTTTATCCACTACACTAGTGTTTTGGTCATAGTTTTAGTTTAACTAACCTCTTTTGTGTTTTTTTTCTTATTTCTTATTTTTGTGGTTTTAATTTACTTTTAGTTTCATTTCCTACTTCTAGTCTTTTGTTTTCATTTTCATTTTTCATTTTTTGTTTTCATTTTCTCATCATTTTACCGTTAGCCTAATTTGGTTACTCTACCAAATCTTGCTTAACCTCTTTTTAGTTTTAACTTCCCATTTTTTCCCTAGAATTTCCCCTAATTTCCTCCTAATTGCATTTTCTAGCATCTTGCCCTAACCTCATGAAGTTTCCATTGCTATTTAGCGGAAAACTCCTTAATTGATGGTTATGGCTTTATCCGGAGTACTAACACTTCCGGATTTGTAAATTCATGCCTAATGTTTATATTTTCGGGTTTTTAAATAGTGAACCAATATGGTGGTTCACATCAAGGGTGCCCTATAGGTAGCGGAAGATATGCTTCGCGGCATCGAGATGGGCTTGCTGTGGGGTAGCTATGTAACTACTCAGTCAATTGACAACATAGGCTATATCTGGATGAGTGATCGTGAGAAAAATAAGCTTGCCGATCAGCCGGCAATAGTAAGTGGTGTCAACAGGAGGTGTGTGCATGTCAATCACGAGAATATGACTATCAAGGAGAGGTGTGGGTGCAGATCGACAATTTGCCATGCCAAACTCATTGAGAATTGACTTCGTGTACTCTCTTTGATGTAAGAAGATACCGAGGATGACTTGTTCGAAGGAGATTCCCAAGTATCGTTTTATTTGGCCGAGATCTATCATATCGAATTCTATATGCAGGAACCACTTGAGCAAGGCAATGAGGCTGTCGGAGCCACCGGTGATGAACGAATCGTCCACATAGAGCATAAGGATTAATGTGTCACCTTCATGATGCATGTAGTACATATTGCCGTCGGATTTTCTGCGATGAAGGCTAATTCGACAAAGTGTAGCATTGATACTATCATACCATGTACGAGGACTTTGTTTAAGGCCATAGAGAGATTTGTTGAGTTTATAGACCATGTGTTCCTTGCCTTGTGCTCGAAATCCTGGAGGTTGACGCATGTATACTCGTTCTTTGAGAAGCCCATGTAGAAAAGCAGTGCGCACGTCCATGTGGTGAATATTCCATCGTTTGTCTACGACAAGTGCAATGGTAGTTCAGAGAGTTGTCCATTTGATAACTAGGGCGAAGGTTTCGTTGAAGTCGATTCCGTGTTGTTGTTCGAAACCGTGAGCCACGAGGCTGGCCTTTTTGATTGGAGGCTAACTAGGGAGTCTGGGCTTGAGCTTGAAGACCCACTTGCAAGTGACGGCATGATGTCTGGTAGGTAAGGGTTCCAAATCCTAGGTTTGATTCTTCCAGATTGAGTCCATTTCGGTTTGCATTGCTTGACGCCATTCTGGATCGTGTTTGGCTTGCGTGAAGGCAACGGTGTGTTAGTCGGGTTCGAGATTTGGGGTGGGTGTTGAGTGGGCAGAAATTGTACAGATGTCAAAATCTTCTGTCGACAGGTAGAGGTTGTAGCTGTCGAGGCGAATGTTCTGTTGTTGTGGGTACTAAGAGCGGCAAGGAAGTGGAGCCGAGGGTGGAGGAAGGAGCAAGGTTGGGGCAGGGGTCGTGTTGGCCAGTGAGGCAAGATCTGTGGAGTTAGTAGGAGTAGGTTCGGAAATACTTGGGTCAAGTGATGCAAGGAGAGGAGATGAATCTAGATCAAGGTCGAAGCTGGAATCCGAAGAGAGGGAATTCAAGGTAGATGAGGGCATGATCGGGAGTGGGGATTTGTCAAAGAAGTACTAGTTAGGCAAGGACTCCGTAACCTTGGGTAGAGATGGATCAAAGCGTTGCTCATCAAATTTGATGTCTTGACTGATAATGATTTTTCTAGTTGGGGGGTGATAGCAACGGTAAGCTTTATTGTTTTCATCGTAACCAAGGAGTAAAGTAGGTAGGGCTTTGGGGTCGAACTTTTGACATCAGGAATGTGATAATAAGTTGTACAGCCAATGATGTGGAGATGTCCTAAGTGAGGTTTGATCCTTGTGAATACCTCTTCTCATGTTTGAAGTTTGAGGGCTTTGGTGGGACAATGGTTTTGGATATAGTTGACAATGTAGATGATCTCCTCTCAGAGAGCTTTCAGAATTTTTGTACCAATAACTACACTACGAATGCCTTCTAGAAGGGTCTGGTTTTTGCATTTTGCAATTCCATTCTAATGTGGAGCGTAGCCAACGGTTAACTGGCGGGTAATACCGTGGGTGCTACAGTAGGAGTTAAAGGACGTAGAAAGGTATTCATTGCCTCTATCGCTTTTGAGAGTGCCGATACGTAGAGTTGGAGTTTCAACTAGTGCCCAGAATTGTTTGAAGCAATCTAAGGTTTGTGCCTTGTCAGAGAGAAAGTAAAGCCATATTTTGCGAGAGAAGTCGTCAATAAAGGTAAGGATATATTTGTTGCCACTCCAAGAAGTTATGGATAAAGGTCTACAAAGGTTTGTGTGTATCAATTGGAGCTTGTGAGTTGTGAAAGTTGTGCATTTCTTGGGAGCTCAGTCTCTCGGAAGCTTGCCAAGCATGTAGGAGGAGCAGACATGCTTGATGAGGGGAAGAAGCGGGACCCCAACCACAAGGTCGCGATTGGTCATGTGGTACAGACTTTGGTAATTGATATGACCAATGCGTTGATGCCATAAGTGTATCTCACTGTTTGATGGTCTTGAGGATCACTGACAGGGAGGCATGGTTGGGGTGTTTGCTGTGTTGGTGTAGGGCACGAGTGACATAGTGGTAAGCAAGGAATCAGCTGGACTAAGAGTTGGGTCAACGGCCTGGACTTGGGTAGGGATGGGTTGAATTATCCGGGCCGAAGGTGCTGGTCCAGTTGTTTGTGGTGTTGTAGTTTGGGTGATGAGCCTAGATGGACTGGAGAAATTGGTGACTCGATATAGGTTGTTTCGAGTGTCTCTGACCCCTTGCAGAAGTATATTGTTGGGATGATGTTTGTCGTAGATGAGACATTGTTTTGATTTGAAGAGAATATGATAATTGATGTCTATTAATTTTCCAACAAAAAAGAAGTTGGTTTTGACACCAAGAACGTAGAAAACATTGTGAATACTCTTTATTGCTCCAGAGGTATCGGTGGTGGTTACAGTGCCCTGGCCGACTACTGGCATGATTTGGCCACCCACCGTCTTAATATGTGGGATGCTAGAGGAGACAATGTGGCTGAGAAGCCTTGGATTGCCCGTGAGATGGGAAGAGGCCCCAAAGTCCAGGAACCAATTGTCTTCAATTGTAGGAGTGATGATGCAAGCATTTACAACTTTGTTCGGTGTTGTGTTGTCATCTTGAAAAGCATCAATGCAGTCTTGGATGTGTGGAGAGGCACGATTGTAATTTGGGTCAAAGATGGGATCTTCATCTTCATCAACTTCAGCTAGGTGGATTTGAGATGATAAAGGTCGATGACGTTGCATGTTGGTCAGCTGTAACTGCATGGCTTTGATGAACTCCTTGAAAGTGATCCGATCGCAATCACGGGCATAGTGACCCTACTTGCTACATTTGTGACAATAGACGAAGTGGCTATCTGTCTACGTGCCTAGTCGTTGGTATTGAGTTTTGAATGGAGAAAGGCTTTACTTAGATGGTAGAAGATACCAAGGCCCATGTGTGGGCTGAACATAAGCTAAAAGCCTTTCACTAGTTATCCACAAACCATGTGGGATAACTAGCAACCTTGGGCTGCCTTTGACTACAAGCAACACCCAATAAACTCTAAGTCTAACTAAGAGTCTAATACTACTCCTAGGGCTGAATGTACACTATCTACACGATTATGTACATGATCTTCAACACTCCCACTTTGTGAGTGGTCAAAGGCACGAAGGCCCATCTTCTCAATCAAGTTAAGGTGTTGGGGCTTCCCAAGAGCCTTGGTCAGCACATCAACAACCATAGCTTGAGTAGGCACATACTTGAGCTCAATCACCTCAGCCTCCACTCTTTCACGAATGAAATGGTGTTGCACATCAATGTGCTTGGTCCTTGAGTGGTGAGTGGAATTCTTGGCCAAAGCAATGGCACCTTGGTTGTCACACAAAATTTGTGTGCTCCCCCCTTGCACAAGGCCAACATCAGCCAAGAGCTGCCTTAGCCAAATGGCCTCCTTGGTGCAATGGCTCATGGCCATGTACTCCGCTTCCGTTGTAGAAAGAGCTATGGTGGGCTGCCTCTTGGAATTCCATGAAATGGCACCCACTCCAAGCATAAACACATAGCCGGTGGTGGATCTTCGATCCCCCTCATCACCCGCCCAATCCGCATCACAATACCCATGCAAACTCACTTCAGCACCTCCTAGTTGCAACTCCAAGCCAAGTGTGCCTTGAAGGTACCTCATCATCTTCTTGACCGCAGCCCAATGTTTAGGGCCATACTTGGACATGTGTTGACTCACAACACTCACCGGAAAGGCCAAATCAGGCCTTGTAGCCACCATGGCATACATCAAACAACCAACCGCTGCCTTGTAAGGCACACCTTGCATTTCAGCCTTCACCTCCTCAAAATCAGCATCCGTGAGCTTGGGCAACTTCTCATGAGTGTCAAGGGGTGTACCTATGGCTTTGCACTCCTCCATGTTGAACCTCTTCAAGATCTCTTCAAGGTACTTGTGTTGGCTCATGGTGATGGTGCGGGCAGCCCTATCCCTCTTGAACTCCACTCCAAGGCAATAGCTCAACTCTCCAAGATCCGTCATCTCATACTCCTTGTGAAGCATAGCCTTCACTTCAAGCATCTTGATCATGTCACTTGCAAGGAGGATCAGATCATCCACATAGAGAATCACAATCACCAAATGCTCACTACTTTGCATGGTGTACAAAGAGTGATCAGCATTTCCTCTTAAAAAGCCCTTCCTTGCAAACATGCCATCAATATCTCTATACCACGCCCTCCCGGATTGCTTTAGCCCAGGGAGGGCCTTCTTCAACTTGCATTTGAGATGCTCTTGCCCTTCTTGCACAAAGCCTTGGGGCTGATCCATGTAGATGACCTCCTCAAGCTTGGGGTTGAGAAAAGCCGTCTTGACGTCCATTTGGTGCATCTCCAAGTCCATGGCTGCCCCTAGAGCCACAATACACCTAATGGTGCTAAACTTAGCAACGGGGGCAAATGTCTCATTGAAGTCCACCCCCTCCACTTGGGAGAACCCCTTGACAACCAGCCTTGCCTTGTACCTCACAATCTTCCCCAAAGCATCCCTCTTGCTGGAGAAAACCCACTTGCAACCCACACTTGACCTCTTGGGAGGGAGGGCAACAAGTTCCCATGTGCCCTTGGCAATGAGGGCCTTGTACTCCTCTTGCATGGCTGCCTCCCACTTGCTTGCATCCTCACAACGCAACACCTCCCCAAGTGTGGATGGATCTCCAAGGAAAGCCACATTGGCTTGTTCTTCTTGTTGTGGGGGAAGAATGTGATTCAGCCACCAATCTCCAAGGGGCTTGCGGGTCCTTGTTGGATAACGAGGCTCCTCTTGCTCTTCCAAGGGCTGATCATGCTCTTGCACCTTGGGTGAAGTGCTTGGAGAAGGGGCAGCTGGTCTCTTCACCTTGGGTGTGGCCACCTTCTTCTTGGGCTCCACCAAGTCTTCATCTTCCTCCTCTTCATCTCCTTCCTCTTCCATGTCCACTCTTGGAGTTGTGCCCACCATTTGGGCTGGTCCTCCACTACTCCTACTTGGGCTCATCTCCAAGAGCTTGGGATCAGCTCCTTCATCCTCCAAGAAGGTCACATCACGACACTTGATGATGGCCTTGGTCTCCACACACATCAGCCTATAAGCCTTGGTTCCCTCACAATAGCCAAGGAAAAGACACTTGGTGCTCTTGGCATCCAACTTGGTCCTCTTGGCACTTGGCACCAAGGCATAGGCAATGCACCCAAAGGTGCGCATGTGGGACACATGAGGTCTGATTCCACTCCAAGCTTCTTGGGGGGTCTTGCTTGTCAAAGCTTGTGTGGGGCACCGGTTCCTTGTATACACCGCATTGGACACGGCCTCCCCCCAAAGCTCATACTTCAGCCCTTGGCCATGAATCATGGACCTAGCCATCTCCACAATGGTTCGATTCGCACGCTCTACTACGCCGTTTTGTTGAGGAGTGTAAGGTGCTGATGTGTGGTGCTCAATGCCATGAGCCTTCAAGAAGGCCTCAAAGGCCTTGGACACATACTCTCCTCCATTATCTGATCGCAGTACCTTCACCTTGCAATCAGATTGGGCCTCCACAAGGGCCTTCCAAGTCTCAAAACGCCCAAACACCTCACTCTTGCACTTCAACATGTACACCCAAATCTTGCGTGAGAAATCATCAATGAAAGTCACAAAATACCTTGCTCCTCCTATGGATGGGGTCTTCATTGGCCCACACACATCTGAATGCACAAGCTCCAAGGGCTTGCTGGCCCTTGTGGCCCCATCCTTGGGGAAAGGCTGCCTTGCTTGTTTCCCCTCAATGCACCCCTTGCACACCATAGAACTCCAATCATGCTTGCAAGAAGAGAGGTTCAGCCCCTTCACAATGTGTTGGAGGCTCTTCATGCTCTTCACATTCAAGTGCCCAAGCCTCCTATGCCAAAGCCCCACAAGGTCTTCATGAGCTGATCCTTGGGCCACACAAGCCATGGAAGTGCCATTCACCTTGGTGAAGTGAAGGTGGTACAAATTGCCCTCACGGGGGGCTGATGCAATCAAAACACCACTAGGAGACCTCACCACACACCCCACCATGTTGAAATGCACCTTTAAACCTCCCAAAGACAATTGGCTCACGGAAATCAGATTTGCATGCAACTTGGGGACATGGAGGGCCTTTTGGATCTGAATCCTCTTGGTCTTCCCCTCCACTTGCACCTCCACAAGGATCTCCCCCATGCCAAGGGCCTCCACCATGCCATTGGCTCCCAAATGAATCCTCTTCCCCACAATGGGCTGATAGGTGTGGAAGGCATCTCTATGGCTGGTCATGTGTTGAGTGGCCCCCGAATCCACAATCCAAGTGAACATGTTGGCCTTCTCCCCTCCTCCATAGGTGGCAAAGGCAAAGTCCTCTTCATCCTCCACTTGGCAAGCTTGGTGTGCACTCCCCTTGTCTTTGGCTTGGCTGCCCTTACAATGCTTAGCAATGTGGCCTGATTTGCCACAATTGAAGCACGTCCTTGTCTCCTTGAACGCCTTGGTGTTGCCTCCCTTGCCATGTCTTGACACAGGGGCTGATCCCTCCCCTTGGGCCTCATTCTCCTTGCGCTTGGTCATCTCATGCATCAAGCGTGCCGTCACAAACTCCATGGTCAGCTCCTTGGTGGGTCTTGTCTCCAAGGCGGTGATGAGGTACTCATAGGAGGGTGGCAAACTCTCCAACAAGGTCATCACCACATCTCCATCCGTGACGGGGGCCTCCAAGCAAGCAAGCTGATCCGCAAGGGCCTTGATCTTGTTGACATGATCCAAGATGTCATCCTCCCCTTGCATCTTCATAGTGAAGAACTTCCGCCTTAGAAAGAGAATGTTGGAGAGGCTCTTGGTCTCATGGATGTTGCAAAGGGTGGTCCATGCTTGGGCTGGTCCTTTGCAATGGCGTATGTGAGCAATTTGCCGGTCCACAAGGTTGATGGCTATGAGAGCAAAGGCCTTCTTCTCCTTCCTCTCAAACGCCTTCTTGGTCTTCAAATCAGCATCTTCACTTGGAGGCTCCTCACTCCCATCCACCACCTCCCACAAATCCTTCTCCGCAAGAATCATCTCCATCTTGAACTTCCACATGCCAAAATTCTCCCCATTGAACTTGTCAATGATGCGGACGCCCTCTCCTCCACTTGAGGCCATGTTGAATCAACTCCCACTTGATGGCAGCACCTTCAAGGTCTCCAATCTAAATTCAGCCCTCAAACACTCCCTTGGGGCGAATTGGGCTGAAATGGGACCAATCAGCCCTCACAAGCACCTTGCAACCCTAAGAACGCCACACTACTCCTCACAAGCACAAGACTTCCTCTCCACACCAAATCAGACCCTAATGAAGCTCACAACCACCACATGCTCGTCATGGGCCGGTGCTGCTTCAAAAACACAAGGAAACTCACAATTCTCCTCACAAATTGGATACTCCACACTCCAAAGATCTCAAGAACTTCCAATCAGCCCTAGATTGAAGCTCCCACTCACAATGAGCACCTCATGGACCACAATGGGCTCAACCAACCCTACTTGGCTCACCAAGTCACTCAAGAACCCCAATTGGGTGTCACTCCCTCTCAATGACACAAATCAGCCCTCTTGAGATCACAATGTCCACTATGAGGTCTCACACACTCACAAGGGCACAAACCAGCCCTTTGGCTTCACAAAGTCCTCTACTTGGTCTCACACACTCACAAGGGCACAAATCAGCCCTCTTAGGATCACAATTTCGTCTCACTCACTCACAAGGGCACCACTCAGCCCTCAATGCATGGAAACGCTTAATGCAACCTACAAATGCTCCCAAGCCTCACCAAGGACTCTCACAAGATTGCAATTGCCAAAATGACAATCACCAATGTACCCAAGTGCACAATCAGCCCCAATGGGCTGCCAATGTACACTTGCAAGCACAAACTCAAACAAGGAGCATGAAACCAGCCCTAATTAGGTCTGATTTCAATCATGAGCAATCTCACACTCAAAAATGAACTCCAAACCTCACAAACCAGCCCACAAAAGCTCAAAACAAAAGATGGAATTCAAAGACTTTTTTCTTTGTTTTGAAAATTTTACTCACACCATATGGTTTGTAGGTGACCAAGAGCCCAAATTCAGTATGCTCCTCCAAGCTCCAAGAACTTCTCCAAATGACTTGAATTTCTCCCTCATGTGCAACGCCAAGTGCGTGGGCCCATAACCTATTGAGTTTTGAATGGAGAAAGGCTTTACTTAGATGGTAGAAGATACCAAGGCCCATGTGTGGGCTGAACATAAGCTAAAAGCCTTTCACTAGTTATCCACAAACCATGTGGGATAACTAGCAACCTTGGGCTGCCTTTGACTACAAGCAACATCCAATAGACTCTAAGTCTAACTAAGAGTCTAATACTACTCCTAGGGCTGAATGTACACTATCTACACTAATATGTACATGATCTTCAACAGTTGGATGGTGGGTTGTTGAGTTCGATTGTTGGACGAGTAGTTCCTGCCGCGATTGGGGTGACCTCGAGCTGGGTGCTGATTGCCAATGTAGTTCCCTAGGGTCGGTCCCCTGTTGTGTCTAATGAAGTTGACTTCTTCGAAGTCTTCTTGATGTTTGTCCAAGTTGCGACTAAGTTCTTCTTGGAGGAGTAGACCTTCAAGTTCCAGGAATGAGGGTATGTGATCTCTGCCTTTCTAGATTTGTTTAAAGGTTGACCAACTCTTGGGTAAATTGTTGAGTGTGAGGTCCACAAGGTCCTCGTCTAATATGGATATCCCTAAGTTTGCTAGTTGTGTCACTAGCAAGTTAATCTCTTGAAGATGATCTCCTATGGCTTTCCCTTCCGCTAGTTTAAGTGAATAAAAACGTTCCTTCAAGGATAGGCGTCTAGACAAACTCCTCACGTCACACAAGTTTCTAAGGTGTTGCCAAATAGCTTGCAGATAAATGACATAAATAACACTAAGAATGATTGAATCTCTCACCTAGGAGATGATGATGCGTCCAATGTGGAATCAAAGTTCGTTGTCGCATATTGTATCGATGTTGGCTCCAGCAATTGTTGCTAGTGGCTCCAGCACCGTTGTTGTCTGCTCCGGTGCCATTGTTGTCTACTCAATTGATATTGCTTCACCACCAGCGGTGCTCGATGAGGTTGCCACGTTGATAAAGGCCTGACTGTGGGGCACAATTGGTTCGATGAATCGCCAAAGACCTTCCTGCATAAGGATCATTTTTACTTTATAACTCCAGATGATGTAATTAGAGGGCCCTACTAACTTCATGGACTCAGGTATGTCTCTAATGCTAGGGTCTATTGCTATTTTTCTAAGATGAGGTTTTGTTTCGGAACGAGAGATACTATGGCTCTACCTTGTAGCAACGCTGCTAGCTATGCAGCAATGATCTGTGATCTAAACGACTGTGTCTATAGTGTTTTGACAAGGAAGAAACTATCGATTGAGTGTTCTTGGAACTACTTGATGACTCTATGCAACCTGCTCTGATACCATGTTGGAAAGAGGTTGCGATCTAGCAATAGTACTTAATCAGTGAAATTAGAAAGAGCTAACCAGTGATTAGGCTCTAGGTTATATACAAGCTATGACCTAAAAGCTATGATGATAAACTAGTCTAGTGGATGACAAGCATCCAGTAGTGATGAAACCCTAATGACCTATATGCCAACACATGGGCCGTTTAAATTATGACCCAAAATTAGCTCGTTAGTTGGTGCTACAGTAATGGACAACTTGTTTGGAAGACAGGCTCTTCCACAGCTCAATGAGAAACCTCAGAAAACGAGGACAATCTTGGAATTTTAGGCCTGGTTGGTTTTCACCACCCACGTTGTGCTGCAAAGAAATTGACAATTTTTGTTGAGCCCAAATGCAAACCAAGCTTTGCAAATGCCATGGTGCGGCCAATCAGAGAGATTGGGCCACCATTTGGCCGTCCCGGCCCTATATAGGGGGCAAGGGTGGTCATGCTCTCAAATGGGCTAGGGGGGAAATTGTGAATTAGAGCATTTCCACCAAGGAACAGAGAAGTGAACCCTCTTTGCCATGTGATTGCTATCAACTCGGCCTCGCCTATTAATCGGGCCCCCACTACTTGTTGTTTTTTACTGCCCATGTAGGAGTAGGACCCTGACTCGGGTCAAGCATGTGACGTGGCGCATCAATATCCTGTTGTTGACGTTGGATTTTTTAAAAGACTTCATTGTCTAATCCCCACAAAAAGGGTTTAGGGATAAAAAAAACTATGAGCTCTTTTCAAGTTTTGGGTTGAACTTTGAATCGGGTTTTGCTTCATTTAACCTCATTGTGGGAGGATTTTCTATGCTTTATTTGTCAATCATACTCCATAAATGAATGGAAGTAAAGATTTCTTGGTCCTAGGGATTTTCTATAAGAGGATGATGCAAAAGATGAGATAATGGTGAACTTTGTTCAAGGGTTAGGGTTTGTAAACTATGAAAGGGCTATTGTGCCTCGTGCATGTGGTGGTTCCTATCTAGGTAAAGTGTGAGTAGGACACAGTGGCTCACCTTTTAGAATGTACAAAATTTAAACAATTATATGTTAGGAAGTATTAGAAAAGAAAATTAAGCCATAACAATAAATTTAGGAATTCACTTGAGATAGCCAAAAAAACTTTGGAAGATTAGTGCAAAAATTAGAAAATGCAACTAGGTGAAAATGAAGGGAAAAATGTAGACAATCCAATTTTCAAAATTTTGGCTAATTGTTCCTGAAGGTGTAGATAAAGGCAAATTATTGATCTATTTTCACTTTGTTTGATCATTTCAAGCTAATTGTCATCTTGTTTCCATTTGGTGGTGTTAATATTGTCATTGTAAGAGGAATCAAATGTCGAACGTCTCAAATATCATGGATCTATAGAGTGGTAATTATCTTGGAGTGCTTTCAATATAAATAGTTGTATTTGTTTTGACATATGGGCTAGACAAATTGATTTTTCACTCTCACCCTCTCGATTTTTTTCTAGAGTCAATCCTTTTGTTTACTTCAAGTGTACGGTAAACTCCTTCATATTGCAATATAAATATATTTCTTTTCCATCATTGTGTATCTAAAATTTTTTGTTTATTATTGTGGTGTCCTTTGTCTATTCATAGCTATGGTGAATCCCATGATTGGATTCATAATTGTTGATAGTACTTTGGATAATTTACCTAATTATTGTGTTGAGTAGTATGAACGGCAAATCATTGGTTGTAATAATGATATATGTATCCCAATTAATTTTTTTGATCAAATCTTTTCGACTAATTGTAAGTTGTTAAAACCTAAAGTGACTTTTTGCTTGAATCTAGTGGTTGGATTGTACATTGTGTGTGGGAGAGGTAAATTGTTAATGTAATCATATATTGTGTTATCAATGGGCAATTGATTATTGTTTAACCAATATTTTGAGTTGTAGAAGTTTTAGACTATTTGATGTTGTAATTGAATGAATTTGATCCAATGAGTGGATTCAATTTTATATGAATGTATTGAACAATTTACCATATATATTGAGTGAGATCAAATTGAACTACATCGGAAGTGGAGAAAATTTGGCTTGTGCATCCTTGGCATGAAAGTGATCTTGATGAATTGACATGAAGAAAAGATTGAACATATGTGAATGGGAGTGGTGGAAAAAGAATGTGTCAGCTTCAAATTACTTTAATGAAGTAAGATTGTATGTGGAATATGAGACGACAATTTGCAAGTGAATCTTACTAACAAATCATCTTTTGAAATTTGTTTATTTGTTGTAAGCTTTGAACTAGTTAATCTATTAGTGTGAGAGCAAATTGTTATTGCATGCCTTGTCTTTAAGTGACAACTGATTGTCACCTTGTGTAAAGTAGGAAAGAAGGAAGCTTGTACATTGGATTCATTTGGACAATTATGAGTGATTGGATTCAACTTATTAATATGAATAGTGAATTGGTAGGATTATTCCTTGCCTTATGAGCAAGAGAAGTTGGAATAGGCAAATTTAGATTAGTCATTACAAATGTGTTGTATCAAACATGACTAATTGACAAGTGTCATAGGTTTAGGGAAATGGAAGTTAAATTGATTAACGACCTAAGTGAAGGTATGGTCTAGATGAGGGTTGGTGGATAAGGAACAATGTATATTGAAAAAATTCGGTGGATTGGAGTATGTAGAAGTGACTAACCCCTAAAGGACCAAATTACATTTTTAACATTTTTTGGCAACATAGAGATTTTGGGTAATTCACTAAGGATGGAATTTTTATTTTTTTGTCTTTGAAATTCTTACATAATATGTGATTAAAAATAATTTTGAGGCTAAACAATTTTTATAACTTTTGACTATAAGGTTAAAAAATTATTGTATAATACATAGTTTCTTTGTCAATCCAAGTAGGTTAAAAACAAACTTTTTTCATAAACCAAAATTTGAAATTGGTTTTTTAGATTTGTATATAGGTGGAAAGCTTTGAACCATTCCATATTCATTAATGAAATGAAAGCTATGAGGAGTTTTAGTTTGCAGATAGTTATCAATTTTCTACTTTAAAATAAAATTTAAAGTTTTTTATTTAACTCAATTTTCAATATTTTTGAAATAAAATAAAATCATAGGATGTAGATTGTTTATTACAACATTAAAACTATTGAGATTGGCATTTTTCAATTTCATAAGTCAATTATTAACAATTTAGTATTCTGAACCATTTCCTACTTCTTTCTATTTATTATTATTTTTGTATATGTTGTACAATTTTCAATGATTTGAAATTTTTCAAGCATGTGACCAACTTGTGTTGAAAAATGAATCCAAAGAAGCAACAACAACATGGACATTTTTTTATACAATTGTGACATTGTAAAGTATAGTTGCTTTGTTTTTTGCAGGGCCTTCTAAAAGATTTTTGTCAATTCAATGGCTAATATCTAGCAATTCATACAGTGAAATTTTTGTAAATTCACACCTTCGAAATCAGCGTTGTCGCATTGTAAATGCAAGCATCATATATTTATATATTTTTGTGGATGAATTTGATTATAATAATATAGTGAGAAAAATGACGTCATTTGAAGGCTTCAAGATGATGCCTTCTCACTAACAAACAAACTATAAAGAGGAGGGAACATTGAAGAACTTCATCAATTTCATGCAATTTTTTCTTTGTTTTTCACTTTGGATTTTAGTATGTCAAATTAAAAGATTCTTCTAAGTTTCAAAATGAAAAACCTCAATCGAATCTGAATTTGAATTTTTCCTTGTTGCAGCAATTATTGGATCAATTTCTTCTGGTACTAGGTTATGTACCGCCATATGGCCACATGAGTGTCTATATAAGAAGAAAATGGGCTTTTTCGACCTCCAAAACAACCTCGTATGGAGCAACAATGATACAAAAACTTTCAGCATGATGTTAGAGTGTTGGTGATTTTGTTGAAAGTTTGATGTGTTTAACCCATAAGTTGAGAAATAACATTTAAGAGGTGTTTTGAGGGTCTTATTGTTGACTAATATTATTGTATGGTTAGGCCTATAAAAGGAAATGGTAGCCACCAATATTGATTAAAAAGGTCAATTAGTTCTTTAATTAAAGCTAAATGTGTAGAATATATTGCAACTACCATCAAATGCATCCTCAAATTTTTGCTAATGAAGTAGTGTTTTTTTAGAAATTATATTTCTTCTCTCCAATAGACATGTATTAAATCCTAGGTCTTTTATTTTGCATTTAAAAGTAATTTCAGGTTTTATTTTATGTGTATGAAGCTATAGAATGAAAATATACAAATAGTTTATCTTTTAGTAACTTTTGGGTGATTTATCTTTGAAATAAGGATATAGAATGAATTTTATGGTTAAAATTATAGATAACCAATGATAAAGGAGCCACATGGTCAAGGTATGGGTTGAAATTGACTTGATTTACATGGTTAAAGTAGAAAATAAGATAGAGAAAAAGGGATACTATTCATCGTCTCTTTTGTTGTTTGTGAGGCCCAAATGTTCGAGGAGTTATAATATGTTGTATTTTACGAATTTTTAAATGATAGTTGAAGTCTTGAAAGAATTTTATGAATGTAGTTGTGTATTATGGTGTTTTGTTTCTAAAATGATCTTACTTGCTTGAATTAAAGTTGAAATTCAAAAGTTGTACTAATTTAAGTGAAAAAATGTTTGATGCCTCCTATATAGAAGGGTAGAGACTTTGATCGACCATAGAAGACAAATAAGTCTTTTGTTTGCAATGAAAATTTGAAAGAATGAGGAATATTTTGTTAACTTTCCATGGAGATATTACCCGTTCAATTTGGAGTTTTCATGAGTGAATTGTGAGTGTTAAAATGAAAAAGGGTCTATTGCCTTCAATTTCTAAAAACTAAGACTTTGGATGACCATAAAAATTAGACAAAGTCTTAGAATGTTTCAAGATTTGGAGGAGGATTAGATAATTGTGTTAACTTTTCAAAAATATATCACTCATATTATTTGAACTTGTAAAACTTTGGTGGTATAAAACTTAAGTTTAACCAAGGAGTTGGAGTTCGGAAAGAGCTCTTAAAACTTATGTATTGTAGCTTGTATCTTACAATTTTTTTGTAAACTTTGTTGTTGCAGGTGACATGGATGAAACCATTGCTTAACCTCATTTTGTGTTGTGGTGACAAAATAAGGTTGATGGCCTACATAGTCGAAACTTGTTTTGTTCTCACGGCGAGGCTAGATTGATGACTAGTAGATTGTGAGTTTGAAAGTTTTGGAGCCATTTTTAGTGATATGGCCATATTTTTTAAATTGAGACAAAATGCACATTTGAAAACTTTAGTCCCACTTCTTCAGACCTCTATTCTATTAAAATATAAATTTATGAAGAAATCAACTTTTAAAGTATGAAAGATTTATAAATATAGTAATATGTTAAAGTCTGAATTTACCAAATTCTCTCAATATTAAATACTTATTATCATCTAAATGTAGAGTCAAAGATAATATGAGACTTCAAATTGTCTAATTTTAACGAATATGGCCTTCGATGGTATCTCTTGATATGCTATCAATTTTATCCGTCTCATATCCCGTGGTTTCTTATCCCTACTTTGACTCATAAACCATGTAGAGTCTAAATAAGATACGATAACAATGAGCACTTCCATAATAATTTAGAAGATTCAATGAACAAGATTCAAGATTTTACATGCATACGTCTACTTGTGTTCATAAGCCATTCTTAATTGTAGTCAAAATCTCCGTGATTTTCTAAGGCAAACTTCTCTATATACAAAAGCATCCTATACTCCTACAAGATCTTGTAGTTACATGCATCAAACAATGTTTTTTTTTCCTAATATTTTGCACTTGTAATAGAAATGGTAGTTTTAGAAGATTTTTGATGAAAATATAATCAAGGAACTTCAGAAGTTAAACAAGCACAACCAAGTTCTAGTGTTTGTATGGAAAATTATCATAATTGGGTGCATGTACACAGTCCATTGTACCTTCTAAGCAATGGATCTTTTCAAATTGTCTATTGGATGTGAACTTTGCAACATAAACCACCAACTTAACACATAAATGCAACTTTTGGCCAAAAGGCCAAACTAAACAAGGCTACATATTGTACTATGATTGTATTCAATGAACTTTATAAACAAGTCGTATTGTATCTAACAATGTAAACGTTGTACTAAAACATTATACATATTGTACAATGATTGTATCCAATAAATCCCATAAACCCTATATGTTTTAAATTGAATGCTAAAGAAATGTGATCAACTAATAAATACCATAAAGAAACCTTGCATTTTCAATTGGCCTCAATAAAAAGCTAATGTTGAGATCAATTCATACAATAAAACAAAACATGCATTCTCAATTAATTTGGACAAAAATCAATCTTTGCAAAAAATGACCAATAGAACATTCAACAATGGAGTTGCAAAGGTGAACTAATATTATAAACATATAGTGCATGAACACCCTCAACCAAACCATAAGCTTCGATGTTTTCCACTCATGCAATAAATTTTAGCTACTCTTTGCTTCTCTCAATCAAATTCACAAACTATAAACAAAGCTATGAGGTCAATTTCCCTTCTTCAATCTCTATTTAGAGTGCTACAAATTCAAAACAACTAGACACATGATAGAAGACAATATTAGAATGCAATCATTTTTTTTTGAATGTGCAAGAGGGAATGTTGTTGCAAAAATACACTGCATAACCTAGACATTGAAGGTGAATCCCAAATAGATGGTCATGATGGACAACTATTGGTCCTCTATATACAATATGTCTACACTATACATTCCATAAACAACAGGTGAACCCTAGAGGCTTCTATTAGGTTCAGGCTAAAAATGGGGTGGAAATCTTTGATACAACCAAAATAAAACCAAACTGTAATTTTTACCAAAATTGAATATTGGTTCATTTCAATCAAAAGACTTTTTCATCAAATTTAAAATTTAAGACATACACCTAAAGTCAAAATTTGGGCCTTGTACTAAAATCACACATTTGCAAAGATATTTTCTTATAAAGATCCAAAACCCTATTTAAGTATTTTATCATAGTACCTAAACATTAGAACTGATTGAATTTAGCTCTTTGAATTGCAAGAATAAAATCTTAAACTTAACACAATAAATACACTTATGCTAAGCCTAAATCTATGATAGTATACATTAAATATTTGCATTCCATACATCAAATTAATAGATGAAAGTCACTTTTGTTATGAAATTTTCAATGTACATGAGATGTAAGACTACAACTTTTTTTTTTTAACAAAAAGTAACCAAAATTATAGTAAAATTGATTCCAAGTTTTCATCTTATGCAAATTTTTTACTATGACTAAGATTTTGGACAACCGTTGTTGTGATGTGAGCCGTCTAGTATTTGAAGTTGACATCTTCATTAGTTTCAAAAATGTTGTTAGTGTTGGGCATCTTTAGTGTTGTTAGTGTTATAAGTTGTTAGTTGTTAGTTGTTAGTATTGTGTGTTGGAAGGTGTTAGAGTAAGGAGGTTGTTGTTGTTGACCGTATAATTGTCGGTTGATAATTGGGTTGTTAGTAGTTGATACTAGGGTAGTGGGGTTAGGGTTAGGGTTAGCCGGCGGGGTTTGTGAAGGGTACTTGAGACAAGGGCTGGTCCTTTGTTCTCTCACTTATTTTGTTTTCTTGTTTTGAGTGGTAGGAGTGGAGGGGTGGACTTGAGGATGGAGAGTTGTTTGTTGTGAAGATTTATTTGGAGTAAAGTATTGGTTGAGGGAGTTGTGTATGGCATTTTGTAAAAGTGTTGGATGAATTCGAAATTTTAGATCTGAGTTTTTGGAGAGTTGATATTTAATGAGGCCAAGTTTCAGATTTAGATTTATTGTGGACAAAAAGTTATGAGGGTTTGAAGTGGAGGTGTTTAGATTCCAAGGCAACTAAGGAGGGTGTATTGAGGAGCATGTATCTTTTGGGAATTTTATATTTTGACAATGAAACTTGGAGGGTAATTTCTTTATATTATATATTCTCTTGTGTCAAAGTTTCAGCTTCAAGGGAATCTAGATCTATGAGTTATGCATAAAACACAAACCAAGTATGAAATCAGTGAAGGGTTAAAAAGTCAGTAGTAGTAAAATGTCCACCAAAGTTGGACAGTATCTTGAATTAAGTTGAAATTTGGTATGTGATCTTTTAGGTAGTTGATCTACATTGTAGCAAAGTTTCAAGATGTTTAAAGCTACTTTCCATATTTTATAGTAGATCAAAGTTAGGTATGGCAATTTCTAGAGCATAGAGGAAATCATAGGATAGAGATTTGGGGGAAAAGGGGATTTTGAGAGTAGATTTATGAATATTTAGGGTGTTGTGAGCCCCCAATTTGTTACCAAGGGCTCACTCTTTCTTTTTTCTGTATTTTGTCATTTTAATTGCATCTTATTATACAAAAAATCCTAAAAAGAGTGTAGAACCAAAATAGGAATGTCACATTCCAATATAATATTTGGTTTAGTTTGAGTATGTTGTGGTTAGGATGACCCAACCATGAGTTGTAAATAGATTAGAACCCAATTAATCGTAGCAAATGGGTCAATTATTAGTGATGGATATATTAGGCTCAAAACCTCACACGGGACGAACATCTCTAGGCTAGATTTGGTCGAGGGAACCCTAATGAGGCATAGGAATCAGCTCCCGGAGATAGGTTCTAGTTTCTCCATTCCATCGACGAAATAACAGAATCCCAAATTATTGGCTTGCAGATGTTGAAAATACCAAAGTGGGACCCTGGAGGAATCTAAGGTCCAAAGAAGGTGGTTTGGATTCAAATCCATGCCTGGGAACCAATGGCGATGTCAGTTCACCAAGATTCCCTCTATTGTAGAAGATCCCTTGGCATCAATAATTAAACGAGGGGGTGGAAATTGTCCCCCCGGGCCGATGTGTAGAGTAAAAATATGAGCCTACACATGTGTCGTGGGATCCCAAGGGAGGTTCCACAAAAAATTTCAAAATTTTCTAATAGTCAGAAGATGTCTTTCCGGACAGTCAACTATCCAAACCTACAATGGGAAATTCCTGGAAATTTCCCAGTTGGTAGTAAAATCTCACTAAAAATCAGCATAGCTTCATTTATGTTAATAAGATGTCCTGACAAGTTTCACAACATTCCGATAGTCAGAAGTACCTGAACCTACAAAACTCCCTAATAATTAATGGAATATAAAGTTCACAGCGGGTTTGATTGGCAGAGCGGGAGCATATAAAAGCGGAATTGAGCACAGGATAGGTCTTTTCTCACTCCTTTGTACCTACTCAAGAGCCTAGGCTAGTTACTTTTGTTAGAAAAGTCAACCCTCTAAAGTTGGGATTTTCCCCATGTTTTGGCGTTAAGTTGGCGTTAGGTTTCATTGTGATTTTGAAGATAGAAAGGGGGGGTTTGGTTTAAAAATGGTCTTCTGAAGTCAATGGAGTAATCCGTTTGCGATTCGGAGTTAATCTCCAAAAGTTAGCTTAGTGGGCTAGCATAGGATGAAAACCTTGAGTTTGGATGAAAATCCAAGAAGATAAGGTTAACTGAGATGAATGAAGAGAGGTGGATGCCTGGGAAAGAGTATAAAAGGGCACTCCTTCTCCTCTCACCACCCCCTTTTTGTGTAATTGGATCTATTGGGTCCAATTGATCTTGGAATTGTGGCATTTTTAGCCACAAATCTTGTAACAGTGTTTTCGGGCACTTTTGGCCATTGTTGTTGTTTTTGGAGCTTGTAAGGGCTTTTGTAGGTCCTTTGCTTTCTCTTTTTGATTGAGTGCCAGACTAATCCTTCCAAGCTTGAGCTTGAAAAATTGTTTACTTTACCTTGTTACTAGAGCTTGTGTATGTTTACTTTGGTGGGTTCCTTCTGGCCCCGTCTTTGTCTTGTCATTGTACTAACCCTAGAGCAACCCCCCATATGACTAGCGATGCCACTTTGGGGGGCTTTTAGTGCGAGTCATTGTCGTAGCACAGAGCAAATAAATTCCCTGTTATACTCACAAAAATCACTTTAGAGCATAACTAAGTGACTCTAGAGATCGAACCCACGAGAATTTGTGAAGTATTTAACTTTATTAAGTGAGTAAGCCTTATTAAACTCTAAACCTTTCTTCTGGTTCTAGATCTAAAACTGGAAACAACCAACCACCAGATAGTATCAGATCGGATTCATTCCCTTCCGGTTCCCTAAATCGCCGGTTGGTCCAATATAACCCAATTCTAGGACCTCACTACTTCCGGTCCTCATACTCTTCTGGACCAATCCGTTTGGGATTGTCCGTATGTCTCCTCACTCCTATAGCGGTTTAGTTTTGCCTCTGTTGGACCATCAAAGGGGTCGTCACTTGATTTTGTGAGTGGTAGGCCCACCACTCCTTCCGTGGATTATAGTGGCTGAAGGCCTAGTGTCCTATCTCCTCCTCTCCTAAACTAATTCGAATCCTGTTTGATCCCTCACAACAATCTGGACAGTAATCTGGTTCGCAGATCACACAAAGACCCCTCGTACAATCCTTTCTTACTACAACGACCTTGATGCCAATTCCTACCCATGTGAAACTAGGTGGTCACAAGTGTACTTGTCCATTCCAACTCTTACCAGAGTTATTCCATTTACCAACTAAGGTGGTGAGACGTCTCAAAAGATCGGACACTCAACCGGATTTTCCACCCAAGAGTTCTAGCGCGACTAAGGATACCTTCCCTATCCACCTAGTCTAACAACGGCTTTCTCACCCAGAACTCAAAACTCTAGATCTGTTGAGGCACTGAAGTCCACTCCCAACACTTCCACAACCCGCTCTCATATACTAAGGATCGGAAACTTACACACCAAGGGGAGAAATCAATTCACAAATCAGTCCTACACCTTCCTAACTCCACGCCATGCAACCCTGCCAAGCTTGGGAGATATACACAACACAAGAGCGCATTTGCAAAGATAAAACACACAATACTTTTCGCAGGGATTGACTTAAATATAACCTAAAAGGTACAAACAGGTGAAAAAGCCTACAAAAGTTTCACCGCGACTTGGACCGGACTTTTCGGTCCTACCTACTACTAGTCGGATTAGAACAGGATCCGAATCTGTTCTTAATATTCCTATTATTTACACCTAAGTACCCACCTGAGATCCAATGGTGGCACTATCCGCTCCCGACTCCATTTGCTCGAAGATCTCGTTCAAGTTCCGATTCTGTTCCCCCTCCTGAGGGTTAGGAACCGGGTTGTCATCTGTGGATTCGGGGGTTGAGTCTAAGTCGATGGCGATTCCGGGCGTACCGGCCAAATTCGCCTTAGCCTCAAATCTCTTGGACTTGGAAGTGGCATCCTTCCTCTCCCTTGCCGTTGCATCTAGGAACGAATCTGGAAGAGATATGTTTGAGAGTCGAATATCTCGAGAGCAGGTGGCTCCGGACAGTATTCGGGTACTCTCCTCCATCTGGTCCGCCGCCTTCCGCGCCTCCTTCATTGCCGCTTCAACCTACTCAGCAAAGTCTAGGAGAATCCTGACCATTCGGGACCTGGATGGCTTCTTCTCATCGTGCACCTTCTCATCAAACAGCTTAGCCTTGGCGGCGGCCATTCCGATCTCCCCAAATGTGGCCTTCACTTGCTCCACCATTTTCTGAGCCTCATCCACCATTGATCGAGTGGCTACAAAGTTCTCCTTGAGTACAAGGAGTTCTGCCTTCACTTGATCAACCTCCGGTCTCTCGTCCGGGGTCGAGGTATCACGATTGGGTGGCGTCCCTCGCTTGTGAGGTGAGGTCGTCTTTTGTCGTTTGATCAGTGGCATCGCTGGCTCCTCATCCTCTAACTTGCTGTGCTCCAAAGGATTGGAACCGGATTCGATTTCGTCATCCATTTCCAATTCTCCATACTTCAAGAGGACTTTTTGAGCCCTCTACACCTTCTCCTCTCCAGCGCTCAAGAGCTGATGGGAATGGTAGAGATGGATGAGGTAGGGACACATAGGAGTGGCCCTACTCTTTCCAACTCTACCTACAAGCTGGGTGACTAGATCGGAAATGATCTGGGCCTAGTGGACTCTCCGGTCTCCCCTTAGGGTGTCAAAGATGGTATTTGCGAGGGAGATTGTCACCCTTGTTGGCTTTTCCAGATGCAAGATCCAAACAAGGAACTGCAGAAGTCAGTGGTGGCGCTCATCTACACAGTCCTCTACAGCGTAGCCATCCTTCGGGTTGACAGCACCTTGGAACTTGCCCTAGACGAACTCGTCCTTCTGGTTCGCCATTCCCAATCCTCCTGATCGGAAACTATACACTGCTCTCCAGACCTCCTCCGTCTAGAGATGCAGAATTGCTCTCATGGTGTTATCAAATTCATTGGACAGCTTACCCAAGAATTCCCTCACCAGAACTTCCTCCCTAAAGCCCTAGGATTTCTCTAGAAACTCCAAGCAACCCATGGAAGTCAAATCCTCCATGAGTTGGGATTTAATTGATTCGGTAGAGGGAATAACCGGAATCACCTTCCGGAGTTTCATCTCCACTGAGGACGTACGAGCGTGTCCACCTCTACTTCTCCTAAGCTGCGGCATGGACACGGATGCGCGCTCAGAAGCCTTTTCTAATTCTACCTTACTCTCTCCTAGTCGCACGTCTTGTTCCTTCCTTTCTTTTTGTGATCTCAACCGGAAATCAAAACAATAACAACACAACTCTCGAATAAAAATGCTCTCACACAGATCCAACACGGAAAGCTAAGTCACAGATGAGAGCAAGGAGCTCAGAACATAGAGAGCACTAAGACAAGCAAAAAATGCAAAAGAGGTTCAACTGGGCAGGCTAGCCTTTATATAGTCGTTGGACCCTTGTCACCTCATCATGACATATTCCGGATCCGGTTCCTCCACAATATCCAGTCCATCCCCTATCCGGTTAGACATCTGTTCTCATCTGTTCTTCTACTGGGACCGGATTGGAGCTGATCCATTTACTACCTCATTTTCCTTATCTATTTTAGCTCTCAATGGTTCCTTAGCTAGATCTGGATACCTACTTCTGGGTTTCCGGTTAGTTTTACTAGGTAAACCAAAAAAATTAAAGTTTCACGTCACCACAATCGTTGAGGTTACTAATCCGTGGCGCTAACCTTTAAGCATCCAAGGCAATTTCTTTGTCTTTTGTCTTTGCCATTAACTAGTGACGTGTTATTCCTTGTGGAGAGAAATGAGGGTATGAGTGTAGTGGGTCCCGCCTATATAGCGAAGCTTTGATCCCCTCAGGGGTGAAAAGTCTTAGTGGCGGGGTGGAAAGGGAAAGTACGACAAAGCTTTGAACCCCCTAGGGGTGAAAAAGTCTTAGCAATGTGTTAAAAAGAGAGATGGCAGCAAAGCTTTGGCCCCCTCGGGGTACAAAGTCTTGATAGTGCGTTAAAACCACCTCACGGGAAGACCGTGGAACCACGTGGCCCTCTGCCCCACAAGGTTTAGTTCCCAAAACATATTGGGAACAAACTAAGGTTTAGCCCCCCCCCAAAAAAAAAACTAAGAATTAGAGGTCAAGAGGAGTAAGTAGGATGGCTAGGGGAGGTTAGGATAGGAGCCCTGGCCCGATAAGCCAAAGTCCCCCCATATTGGCCCCAGTCTTCTCATCAAAAGCCTTAGAAATTAGTACAAGAATTAGGCAAGCCCAACGCTCGGCTCAATACCATAGAAAGTAGTACAAGAATTAGGCATGTTCCAACACCCAGCACTCGGCAACTAGCAACCCGCAGTAGCCAGCCAGGTACCAGTGGTAGCCAGCTAGACGGGAATCGACAGTAGTCAACCATCGAGGTATGCACAACAGCAATCAGCCAAGTATCAATAGCAACCACCCAACCAGGGATCGGCAGCAACCAACCAACCGGGTACTAGGAGTAGCTAGCGTAGGGTTCCAAAATCAATAGCAAAGTGGGGTTCCAAAATCAACAGAGAAGTTGGGTTCCAAAATCAGCAAAGGGGTTGGGTTGCAAAATCAGCACAGAGGTGGGTTCCAAAATTAGCCAAGGAGGGAGAGAAGAAACACCACTCGAGATCCTTACCACTCTAACATAGCCTCAGGGTGGGGAATCCAACTCCTCATCACGATAGAAAGAAAAGGAGTAAGGATGGCATAAAGCTGGAAGAATGAGGAGAAATGACAAAGGAAAGGACCATTTGAAGTGAAGAGTAGAAGTGGATAAGATAGAAAGGAAAATCTCCAAGACTTACTTAGGCCCTTAGATTAGAAGTAGTTAATCATCCCAAGATTAAGTGTGAGATATAAGTATTGGACGTAGGAGGTGTGACATGAGAAGTAGGACGTAGGAGGTATGATGTGAGAAGTAGGACGTAAGAAGTAGCCCAACTTGGAGGAAGGTATGACATGTACTTAAAGTTAGCTTGGTAGGTGGACCGCCTCGGAGTGTGGGGGGAAAGAAAAGAGGGGAGGTGGAAAGAAATAGGGGAGGAAGCTTGACAATTAAATCCTTGTATCCATTTATTTTATGATTAGAATGGTGGTTCGTTGTCTCACAGCGTGGGAGTTCATCGTGGAGGAGGTAGAGCTTCCGGGTGGCCCGATCAACGACTCAAGTTCCAAGGTATGAGCGAAAACCCCTCTAAACTTTCCCTAGGGCTTTAACTAGAGTTTAGTGGCCTGGGCGGAGGCCTACCCCTAAGGCAGACCCTCAGGACTGCTGGTTAGGGCATTTTGAGGGACATAAGCTTAGAGAAGAAGATCGTGGCTTTCCGAAACCCTAAAGCACACCCAAATCGGACGAAAATTGAACAAGTTATGGCCAAATGAAGTTTAGGATCAAGTTGGATGGAGAATAGCTAAACTCTGGGTTAGATAGGGAATTAAACATACTAGAAGGAGGCTCCCACCTAAGGTCCAAGGCCAAAAGAAAAAGTCAATTCCGAGTTGTAGGCTAGGAGAAATTAGCGGATGAAGTTTGGATAAGGCTTGGATGAAAATTCAATAGAAATCCCCGATCAGGGTCCAATTCCAAATCTGGGTAGGGTCAATCCTTTTGAACCATCCCCAAAAATTTCGGATCTTTCTGAATTAGGGAGATAGGTGTAATGTATGGATGAAGTTTGAGGAACGGAGTTGCGGTCAAACTTCATCCACCCATAACTTTGGCTAGGAGGGTCGGATAAGGTCGAGTCTTATATTTTTAGAAATGGCACAAGATGAACTAGAGGGTTATTAGGATAGTTCTTCCCTGGGGTGGGTTCCCTCAAAATCATCCAGCGGGCTCTCCATCTGGTTGGCCTAAAACAGTGGAAGTAGTTTAAGCGAATCTTGCAATTGGAGGTCACTTAGGCACTTAGTAAAAAGATCCATTGCTTGAAAGGCACAGTGGACCACGCTTAAACATCCAAAAGTAGGAGTCACTTAGGTGAAATTCAAAACCTAGTTGAGTTCGCGAATTACCAAGAGTGGGTAATTTGGCACTCACAAGTGCTTAGGGGTATCTTACTTATATACAAGCATTATCACAACAAAGACCGGTGCTATTCCAAACACGTTCTCAAATCTTTGTGACACCGTAGTCTATATGCATTTATCCTTCAACAATCATTTAAATGAGTGATCTATGGCTACATCACTTGTCAAGTCAACAACTATGCCATTTTTCTAATCTAAGGTCATTGTTTGATTGGTCACAAAGCATTTTTTTTCTATTAGTGTTGCATTGAAAAATCCTAATGTCTTTGTTTGGTTTAATTGAAGAAGAAACATGGCCCTAGTAAACTTCATTGTTGGGGTAATATTCTACACCCCATAGAGTGTCTAAACCTTGGAACGTTGTGGATGACAATTAATGGCGTTCGGATAACAATCAAATCAATTAGATGAAAATTGGAAATTGAAAGCATTTTTTCATTCAACCTTTTTTTGTTTACTTTTCTTGGTAGGTTATGAAGAGTATGCCCTGGGGAGATTACTCTTGAGTTTTAGAAAACTTCATGAGTTAAAAGATAGGGTTCATTTAATTCAAAGGGGGAAAATTTTATATAATATGTAGGGCTACTATAGGATCCATGAAATTCTATATACTCTAATATATATAAATTAGGCTACATAAAAACAACATGTAGTAAGAATTTTTATTAATAAGTTAGCCTAAACAAATAGAGGTTGTGCAAATTTTTTATAGTACTATGAGTATAGATAAGGACAAATAATTTCATGTGGATGATAAAATGGACACAATCAAGATTCAAGAAAATCTACAATGAAGGGTGGTTGACAAAAATTGTGCCATAGTACTAATAGCATGTATATAAAAAAAAAAAGGGAAAATGTAAAACATTAACCACAAACGACAAAAATTGTCACATTGCACAAATAGGGAGGTTTACCTTAGTGGATTCAATGCCCCCAAAACTATACAATACAAGGATAGAGTTTATAGTTCATTTAACTTCAATCTTTGAAGTTGTATGTATTAAATACATTTAATTATATTGAATGGGATGTTCACAACTAATTCAATGGGAATTCTAAAGTGTCTAATGGTAAATTTGTTATTAAAAACTATCATTTGGTCAATGACACTTGAATTGAATTAATTGTTGTTGGTTTCATAGTGTATCCCCATCTTATATATGCATGTAGTAAAGAAGGGCAGTAATTGGAAAAATTTGGACACTTAAATATTATATGTAAGATATCCCCATTATAAAAACTAAATGAATGAATTTACAAAAAAACATAGGGTAGTGGAAATACACTCTTGTAGCTTTTTATATAAAAATACGGTAATCTTAAATGCAATAATGAAGGTAAATAGCCCCACATCAAAAACCCTCTTAACTTAGGTGTATACTTTAAATTACAAGGAGTAATCTCCCTGGGGAGTATGCAATTGAATTTGCAATCTTGCCGACGTTTGTCTTTACATACATGAAAAGTTAGTAAAAAATAGATCACAAAATATGCTATTTTAGTATATTTGGAAAAATCCATATTTAACTAATTATGGATAGTTTGACAAACTATGGACAAATCCACTTATTTCTTGACCCAAAAATAAGCCCAAAAGCAATATGAAAAATATGAAAACGCAAAATTAAAAAATATTAAAAAATTAAAAAATCATATATATATATACAATATACTTGTGTAATTTGAAATCCAATTGAGTAAAACAAAGTATCAACCCACTAATACAATTGCAAGCATTGACTTCAAAATAATCCATATCCATGAAAAATAAACAGAAGTAAATGTAATGTACAACAATCTAATAGAAGTAACAAACTAGCAACCAATAAGTGACTTAGACGACATCGACAAGTAAGTAGAAGCTGAAATATGAAGAATAAAATGGATATAATTGAATATAAGTGACTACATAAGAAATCAACATAGCATTTTCATAATGTAATACCATTGGTTTCTTTTTATTTACAAGAAGAATGTACAAGGCTTGAGTCAATATGGTTGCAAGTAAACAAATGAAATTCAAATGTAAGCAACAACCATTACAAGCTATTTGAATGATAGCAAATTATGTATTGTCTAGCTAGTAGCCAATAGCTAGTGAAATCGAAAATTAGATGCATGCACGCCTAGTCCTAAGTTGATATCATTACATTTTGAATCACAATGAAATGCAAATCAATAATAAATCACAAATATACCAAATTGATCAATTGAAAGCAATCAAATACTATTCCAAAACCTTCCAAAATGTTTGGAAAACTACATATGTATTGACTAGCATCCAACAATAGTACTTGAAAAAGTGAATGGACTATCAACTATTGGCCTATAGTCAATCTATAGATAATGAAATCCAGTGTCAAATAGTAGTGGACAATCACTTCATACTTGTTGTTGTAATCTTCTCTATCATCATCAATATTTCAATCGACTATGATACCAATAGCTTCCTAGTTTGCCAATGTTGTAGTAATTATCTAAAGCTTTGTAGCTCTAATTTATCCACCCTTGATAAATTTGCAAGCACAACTAGGTTCTTAGTTTTTGTTCCGAACTATTTCTACTTTGGGTGTCTAAGCATTGTCCATTCACGACTTCCAAGCAATGACTCTTTTCTAATGGAGGTAATTTCCTTTAAGATAATTTCACAAGGAAGTCCTAAACCTAGCTTAACTAGAAACAACCGAACTAACCAATGCCACTATGATTTTTAGAAAGAGAATCTATAGTCTAAATTTATTTAACTTAGTTTGTAGATCAACTCATGCCATTTTTGAAAAACATAAAGTTCATCCCATTCGGATGTTTCTAGCCAAAGTAACAAAGTTATGGGCAGATAAAGTTTGACCGCTAATAGGTGCTTCAAACTTCATCCATGGTTTTCTATGACTTTCTTATTTCAATTTCACTTGAAATTTGAGTTAGATTTTTGAGGCTATCCTTCCTACATAATGCCTAAGTTTGGACTTGATTGGACTGAATCTAACTAAGTTCATCTATTCTTCATTCAATACTTCATCCTTGTTTATAATGATGGATTTTTTAGTATTTTTGAAAGTTTGAAGGTGTTTTGGACTTTCCTAATCTTCCTCTAAGAGATTATATCCTTAATCTATTCTTTGGACAAAGTTTAATTAGACCTAACTAAGAATTCACTTAACTTAAGCCACAACTCTAGTTCTAAAAATTTATTATTTTTAGGGTTTTGATATTTTTTTTCTTACAGACACTAATTCTAGCTTTCCAAAATGCTAATACTTGTTGGAATTGGACCTTCTTAGTGAAAGTTATGTATAGATGAAGTTTGATTGCTAATTAGTCTTTCAAACTTCATCTGTTGAATTTTCCTAATCTACAATTCAAAATTCACTTCTACTTCCACTTTTGACTTCTAGATTTTGACTACTCTCTAAGTTTCCATTTATGTTCTTCTTGAATGAAATTGACTAATTTCCATCTAATATGACTCCTAAACTTAATCTACTAAAATCTTTCTCAATTTGATTCCGATTTTATGTGTCATACATTTTTGGAAACCTATGAATAAGCTCTATAAGATTTTCTATCTAAACTTTGGGAAAAAACTAATCTTAACACTTTGACTTGCACTTGTGATTCAGCTATGTTTTATTTAAATGGCCAATTTAAATAATTCAAAGAGGAAAGGAAAGAGTTAGTAACCCACCTTGGAGTGCACCTCATCTGGAAGGTGGTTGAAAACATCCTTGAACCCATCTCCATTGGCCATTATGGCCTCCCTTGGAATTAATGCTCACAACTTAAAGTTGTATGTTTGTTACAAATTTCAAACTCTTTGAAACTCTCAAAGTTCCCATTTCTTTTCCTTCCCTACTCCTTTTTTCCTTCCACACTATCTTACCTCAATTATTTGGTTTTCAAAGGTTGACTTTGGATAAACTAAATAATTGCTTTAAATTCTCAAATAATAATTGACTTTTGAAATCCTCCTATTTCTTATCCAAATCAATTATTATTTTATCCAAACTCTGATGGTTCAAAATTATTCTCTAAGATTTCTACCTAATCCTATCAACTCTCAAATTTCTCTTTAACTTCTAAACCATCTTTTCATTTCTTCATTTGCAACTTTGATTGTCATGAGTTCTATCTATGATTGTCTAAGTGCCTCTTCTTCTTTTCAAACTTCTATTTCTTTATTAGTGTTGGAATTTTTGCAATTTGAAGAGTTTCCTATGATATTTAATTTTATTCTACTTCCATTCCTACTCTTCCCTATGCTAGTGTATTGTCAATTCTATTCTAAGACACAAGTCTTTGATTCCATTACCAACTTTTGCCAATTTTTGTCTTTTGGACCCAAATTAGGGTGTAAAGAAATTAATCCAGTGAAGAATTTTTTGGGCTTGGAGGCAATTCAATCAGCCCTAGTTCAACAATCACCTAGTCTCAGTTACGAAACCCCTTCTAGGCCCATCTATTCCAAGTGGTAAGATGTGGGTGGCCTAACCCATGTAGTAGTGGGGCGTGGCAGCTACGGGTTGTGTGGCAGCATGAAATTTTAAGTTTTTTGGTTTTACTTAGTAATACTAACTAGATAGCTAGATAGGGGTATCCGGATTTGGTTAAGAAACCATAAGGAGCGGAAATAAAAGTGGAAAATAAGATAGTGGGAAGATCTACTCAATCCAGTTTCCAGAGAGTGAACGGATAGGAGCGGATGTCTGACCGGATAGGTGACGGACCAGATACCATACAGGAATTGGATCCGGATTAGGTCATAATGAGGTGGAAGGGGGGTCCAGCTAGTATATAAGGGCTGGCCTGGCCAGTCGCACCCCTTTTTCACTTTTCCATTTTCCAACGCTCTCAAGCTCCTCATGTCTGTCAATTTTTGCTTTCCGTGTCAGTCACTATTTCGAGTGTTTCTCGCGAGAGTTATAGTGTCTGTTATAGTGTAAGTTTGGTTTCCGATTGAGATCGGAGAGAGAAGGAAAGGAACGAGACGTGCAACTAGGAGAGTGACAATAAGGTAAAATCCGAAAGGGTTCCGAGTAGCTCATCCGTAACCATGCTGCAGCTCAAGAGAACTAGAGGTCATGCTAGTTCGTCGTCAGCAGTAGATGTCAAACTCCGGAAAGTAGTTCTGGTTATCCCTCTATCAAAGGATACCCGAGCAGAACTCATGGACGACTTGAACTCCCTGGGTTGTATAGGGTTTGCAACCAAGCCCTGGGGTTTCAAGGAGGAAGATTTTGTGCGGGAACTCTTGGGCAAAGTGTCCAATGAGTGGGACAATACGCTGAGAGCGGTTCGGCCCCTCTGGACGGAAGAGGTCTGGAGGACAGTTTACAGCTTTCGGCCGGGAGGATTTGGGATGGCCAGCCGAAAGGACAACTTCGTCCAAGGCAAGTTCGACAGTGCAGTAAACCCGAAGGACGGATACGCCATAGAAGACTGTAAGGATGAGCGGAACCGCCAACTCTTACAGTTCCTCATTCCGATCCTCCATCCGGAAAAGCCAACAAGGGTAACCATTATCCTTGTGAACACCATTTTCAGGGCTCTGAGAGGGGACTGGAAAGTCGATTGGGCCCGGATCATTTCCGATCTGGTGCTCTAGTTAGTTAATAGAGTTGGAAAGAATAGGGCAACTCCAGTGAGCCCCTACTTAATGCACCTCTATCACTTTCATCAACTCCTGAATGACAAAGAGAACGAGGTGTGAAAGACTCAGCAAGTAGTGCTGAGATATGGAGAATCAGGATCGGATCAGGAGAGTGAATCTGGTTCTGAATCGGGAGAGGATTCAGAGTCAGAAGAAGAGGAGGCGCCAATACCGCTAGTCAAGCGTCACAAGACTACCTCCCCCAACAAACGAGGGACGCCACCTGGTCACAACACTCCAGCTCCGGAAGGGAAACGGGAAGAGGAGAAGGTAGTATCGGAGAAAGTGGATCCCGAGGCCTGTTCCACCCCCTAGTGAAGGTCCTCTGTGATATCAGGATGGATTGGGAACGCAAGAGAAGGATAGTCGTAGCCATCGGGCAGTTGGTGGGAGCAGCACCCAACAGAGAGCTACCGAAAAAGGTGGCGAGTTGTATCTCTAATCCGGTCGAGGCCTGGAAGTAGGAAGAAGAGATCCGCGGGTTACAAGAGGAGGTGGATCGGATGAAGACAGAGATCTTGGTGCACAAGGAGAACTTCATAGCCATGAAGTCTATTGCAGAGGATGCTCAGCAGATGATGGAGCAAGTGAAGGCCACGTTCAGGGAGATCGGAACGGCCCTCACCAAAGCAAAGTTGTTTGACGAGCGGGTGCACGAGGAGAAGAACCTATCCGGTTCCCGGATGGTGAGGATTCTCAACAACTTTGTTGAGCAAGTAGAAGCGGCAATGAAGGAGGCACGGAAGGCAACGGACCGGATGGAGGAGAGTACCCAGATACTGTCGGGAGCAACTTACTCTCGTGGTATTCGACTCTCGGATGTCTCTCTCCCGGATTCGTTCCCAAATGTGACAGCAGGAAAGGGGAAGGATGCGACCCCCAAGTCCAAGAGAACGACCCAGGCTAGCACGCCTGGAACCGCCATCGACTTGGATTCACCACCCGCGTCCACAGGAGGCAATCCGGTTCCTCGACCTCAGGAGGTAGAGAGGAGTCGAAACCTAAACGATGTTTTCGAGCAGATGGACCTGGGAGTGGATAGCGCGACCATCGGATCATGAATAGAGGCTTAGGATGTATAGAGTAGGTAGAGTAGGAACGGATACGGAAACTATTCCGATCCAGTTGGGAGTAGGTAGGACCGGAAAGTCCAATCGAGATGGCGGCGGAACTTTCGCGGGTTTTCCCGCCCATTTGTAATTTTTTGAAGTGTATATAGTTAGCGCTCGCGAGGGACGCTGAGAGTCTTCTTTTTGCAATTTCTGTTGTACCTTTGTATGCGCTTTGTTGTTGTGTGTGTCTCTCAAGCTTGGCAAGTTTGCATGATGTGGAGTTAGGAAGGCGTAAGGCAGAGTTGTGATTAGATTTCTCCCCTTAGTGCGATAGTTTTCGATCTTTAGTGTGTCTGTAGGTTGTGTAAGTGTTGGGAGTGTATTTTAGTGCCTCAGCAAGATCTAGGATTTTGAAGTTCCAAGTGAGATAGCCGCTGTTAGGCTAGGCGGATAGGGAGGGTATCCTTAGTCGCGCTAGAACTCCTGGACGGGGAGTCCGGTTGAGTGTCCGATCTTCTGAAGAGGTCTCATCACCTTAGTTGATAAATGGAATGATCCTAGTTACTATTGGAACGGACGAGTACACTTGTAACCACCTAGCTTCGCACGGGTAGGAGCTAGCATTGAGGTCGTTGTAGTAAGAACGGATTGTACGAGGGATCTTTGTGTGACTTGCATTCAGGATTGAAGTCGGGAGTGTTGTGAGGGATCAAACCGGATTCGAGTTAGTTAGGAGAGGAAGGGAGAGAACAGTGGGTCTTCAACCACTATAATCCGCAGAAGGAGTGGTGGGCCTACCACTTTGAAACCTAAGCGGCGAACCCTCTGATGGTCCAACAGAGGCAAAACTAAACCGGAAGAGAGTTGAGGAGGTACAGGAACCAGCCGGAGCGGATTGGTTCAGAGTAGTACCAGGACCGGAATTGTTTAGGTCCTGGAGATTGGGAGAATTGGGTTAACCAAAGGATTAAAGAATTGGATGGGAAGTAATCCGGTCCTAACCCTCTTGGTGGTTGGTTGTTTCCGGTTTTAGATCTAGGACTGGAAAGGAAGTTTTAGAGGGTGAGAGAGCTTACTTGCCCAAATCAAGTAAATACTTCACAGAATCTCGTGGGTTCGATCTTTAGAGTCACTTTGTTATGCTCTAGAGTGATTTTTGTGAGCATAATAGGGAATTTACTTATCCTGTGCTACGACAGGTTGACCCAACTAGACCTGAATGCTCTTGTTCTATCCTCTCCATTGGTCTTTGTTTTGGCCCTTGGGCTTCTTGGCTAATTCAAAATTATCTTCAACATTGATCTAATAATTTTATAGGGCCTCAGAACTTCAAGGTTGTCTTTTTCCAATATCTCATTTTTTGGGGCAACTACTATAGCATGACTTGAAGGGCTAGATACTAATTTTAAACACTAGTGGAAATTATTACCTTGGAGTTTGATTTCTTTTAAAAGGCTATGTCTACACACTTCATGAGTATTTGGTCATGAGACTTTTTGAAACTGAACTTGGGCTTCAATAATTAGATTTTTGAAACTAAACTTAGTAAACTAGTGGAAACTTTAATTACATCAAAGTGCACTATTTCTTGGAAATTTTGTATAAGACTCTTCAAGTTCAAGCTTTATTGTGATTTTGTAAACACATTAAATTCTATTGAATCGTAAATACTTAAAGCCAAAGTGTGAGCTCCTAATTCATCACTTGGGACTCATCATTTTTTTTTTTTTTGCATGTTACAATTTAGTAACACTTTACTAGTAACATTTTTCTTTTTTTTATTAGTAATACTTTATTAGTAACATTTTTTTTTACATTTGTTACAATTTAATAACACTTTATTAGTAACATTTTTTTTCACATGTAACAATTTATTAGTTGTAAAAAGCCCCAAAGTAGAACGTAACGCCAAAATAGGTTGTGACATACCACAATAAGTATTTGGCCTCATTTAGGGTTTTAGGTCTAATTACCCCTTAGATGCTGACCTGTACATAGGTTAGAATCCAAAATAGTGGAAGTTAGTGGATTTAAGTGTCGTTGCCTAGCAATACCCAAACTTGCTAAATAGTAGCCCCAACTAGCTAGGAATTGTACCGAGAGAATCCTTGTGAGGTCCCTAAGTAGGTCTCCGTTTCCCCATTCCACTCACCACAAGAAATAAGCCCTTTTTGTAACTAGGAGACAATGATTGCCTGTCTAGTTTGACTAAAACATGATTGTCCCTCTACAATTGCACCAAATTTGAGAAATACACCAACGTCATAGTTATTTTGCAGTCGTCACTGTAATTGCAGGATGAAGTTAGTTTATCATTTGCGGTTTTACGTTGATAGCGTCATCGACATTTCAACGTCTAAGGTCGGGGTATCCAACATGGTGGACGAAGTCACGGAAGACAACTGAGAAGTCAAAACATAAAACCTATGGTCACAGATACATGACTTAAAAATGATTTTAAGTGGAAAAGAGCGACTTCGTGATGCTTGGTCAAGCTTCCGATGTGGAAATCGGTTAGTTGACATGGACATGGGTAGGCCACATCTCTTAGGTCATGAATGCATTCCCTCGAAGCTAACCTCCGTAGTTACAGTCCAGTAACACTGAGTCATACAAATGAAGTGGGTGAATTAGGATGCGACAAGGAAGTTACTAAGTTGACATTTTAAAGAAGGTCTTCAACGTCTACAAGAATTTTTGTACTAGATGGCTCTGCTCACCTAGGTAGGACTTTTCTGGGTCGTCGACTAGACTACAACTAGGCAAAACGTCACAGAAAGGGGAGTCCGGTTTGGGTTTAGGGGGCCTATATTGACAACAAGTATGCATTGAGGTAAGGTGCGCAACAACATTACAATTAAATGCGGTAAATTGCAATGTCAACATTCAAAAAATGAGCCAACTTAGCGTGCACACTATAGCTCCACCCCCATTATGTTGGCACTACAAAATGACTGCTAAAGTGTGCGTGAAGTAAAGGATCACCTACCCACAACTTTGCTAATAGTCCTCCAATGCCAATAGGTTCTCCTCCATTGACAATTTGATAGCTCCTACGAGATGAACCATCTGTGATGCCACTGGTAGCCTCTAAGGAATAGTCATACATGTGCTCTCCATGGTGGTACTGATAAACACGTTTGTTGTGTCTACTACCTCCCGTTGCACTCTCGCTTCTCTACGTAGTACAACTTTCTAACCAGATCTCCCTTCAACATTTGAAAAAAACACTTGTGTGGCTTGGCTAGCAAATATGAATGGCTCGACCATGCAAGGTAGTTTGTGATGGAAGTTCACCACAAGGAAACCGGAGTCATCCTTGGTGTATGTAGGGTTCCCACGATTGTCTTGGGGTCTTCATCCACTCACATCGAAGTAGAATGAACTTCGTCTACAATGCACCATAATCTAGCTCTAGTATGTCTTTTAGGACTCTGAACATAGTTCACAAGCGCTTCATCTCCTTTCTCTGATAGCAATTGAAAACAAGAGGTGGCCCCATTGTTGTAGCTCACCAATTGCGTTGTTGACTCATCCTCCACTTAGAAGTGGTTCCGGAAGGCCATGATGCATGTGTAGCGGGTGGCTTTTTGTGATGGTTTTTTGCTCTACAGCAAGTGATCCATATCCTTAGGTTTCGTAAGGTTCGAGTTGGATTTTGTCATTGCGCTCTGAATCCAATCTGCCAATAACAATATGTAGGGATTTGCCGCTTCTTTTGTCTTCCACTTCCTGCACCCATGAAACGCACCTGTGAGATTGAAATGTAGATGCATCGCAGAGGGATGACTTCATTATGACTCCATTCTAATGATCTCTAAGTTGCGTTCAAATCAATTGCCTAACTAGGAAACGACTTACATACGACTTCGGTGCATCTTGCACATACACTACTACATAGGCAAACATGAACACAACCTCCTTGAACTCTGCAATCTAGGGCAACTCTAGAACTCTAAACAATAGTTCAGATAGTACAAATGTGAAGAAGAAGCACTCACACATGGAGATCCTGTATAATTGAAATATTCGACAACATGTATTGGTGTGCTATGTCACAGAGCTCAGGGCTCATCACATACGGCCTTCTTGTGCCATGTAGAACCTCCTCCGTGTCTCCATACTCTTCATCCTCATCCCATATGCATCTTTGGGTGGCCTCAAATCCGTGGAAATATTCCATGATGAAACCAATGCATTCGTCTTTCAAGTTGTAATGCAACTTGTAACTCCAACTCAGTGACCTTCAAGTTGTGATGCAATAATTTACTCTAAGAACAACTGAGATATGACTTCTGCACATCTTCTACACTACTATGTAGCTAGACATGAGTACAACCTCCTTAAATATTGTAGTGAATGCAAATTTGTCTATAACTTTTGTGTTGAGACTTGAAATCTAAAAAAAAATTTGGGGAATGAAAGTGAGATTGATTTACCAACTTTTATGGGTTCAAAGTTCTATGAAATTTTTTAATCTATTATGCCTTAATGAGGTTTGAAATATTACTTGTAACACAGTTCCTACATTTCACATATCCCACATGGTTTGTCTTGCCTCCTACTACCCCTCTTCTACAAATGGCTTGTCATTTCACCTCCTTATACTCACACAGTAAGTGGCTTTAGAAGCCATGCAACACATATGTCAAATATGATGTATGGTGTATTGTGTGGCATATTTTATATGGTGAGTTGTATGTGGTATATTGTATGGAAAATTTTGTGTGGTGTATTGTATATGGTATATTGTGTGGCATATATTAAATGGTGTATCATTATGAAATTTTGAACAACTTTGGAGAATGACCTAAACCCTAAATCCACGTCACTTAAGAATGATTTTAGAATGACTTGCCACATGTCAATCCATCTGGATGGCACGAAGACTACATCACAACTTCAAAATGACTACATTATGACTTCACAGTGACTTAAACATGACTTTGACAAGAATTTGACATGATTCTAGTGTGACCCTGATATGAATCTAATATGACTCTAATATGACCCTGACATGACTCTAATGTAACTATGATATGTCCACATCAGCAAAAATTCCACTAAAAATGGGTAGCTACCCAATCTTTCCCTAAAAAATTTATGTCCACCTCATCAACCACATAGACCCTCTCATCCTTTTTTTATCCATGTCAAAAGTGGATGGTGATAGTACAATTGCCAGTCACATTTAAATGTCTGATCCACTATGACTCCAGAGGCCTTGAGTCAGTTATAAGTCGTAGTGGTCTAGAATGATAGCCAAACAATCACATTTCACAATCACATTTTTCCCTTAATTTCTTGTAGTGACTGTTGAAATCATAGAACCCCAATTGTTAGCATTGCACGGGTTACGATACCAAGACTGACTTGTGGAGGAATCTACAAGCCCTGAGCGTAGATCTAGGGTCTCGATTATGCTAGGGGATCGAAAACAAAGTCCATTCATCGAGATTCCTTCATATGCAAAAGATTCTTTATTTCCTACGTAATTAGCTAAGGGTAGGATTTATCCCCCTATCCTTGCATGTGCAAAGTAAGAATATAAGCTTACATAGCCATTGTGGAACTTCTTCAGAGGTCCCACAAAAAGTCTTGTAATTTTTTAACTTGCAGAAATATTCTTTCCGGACCATCAACCATGCAACTCACTATAGGAAATTAATAGAAATTTCCCAAAGGGTGGTAAAATCTCACTAAAAATGAAGTTAGGTTCTTTTCTTTTATTAAGGTTCTCTGACAAGTTTCATGACATTTTGATAGTGGGAGGTATCAAAACTGGGAGATTCCCTCCAAATTAAATAACATGACAATGTGGGCAAGGAGTTGACCAACATCTCAGGAGCGTATGGAATTGAAACAAAGTCAATGAAAGGTCTTTTCTTACCCCCTTGAACCTCCCAAATCACCTTGACCAATTACCTTACTCAAAAAAGGCAACACCCAAATGTTAGATTTTCAACTTTTTTTTGAGGGGAGATGGTGTTGGGTTTCAATGGGTTTCTTGCAGAGGTTAAAGGGGTGGAGTTTCTTCTAGATTAAAAATGGACTTTTGAATACAATGGTGCAATCCATTTGCTAATTGGACTTAAACTCCATAAGTTAGGAAGTGGACCATCGTAGAGCGTAGAAGTCAACACTCAATTTAAGACCATAGATCTCATGAAGATTAGGATTAGAAGTTTCCATCTTGGGGATGGGGTTCTTGGGTCATGAGTGGTGGAGAGCTTGGAGGTCAAAGCCCTAGTGTAGGTAGAAATCCCAAGGCAATCTACAATTTGTCAACACCCTAAGTAGGTAAAAATCTCAAAGGAGATCTAGGGTTTTAGGGTTCCCATTCGTGGGAACGGAGTTCACGGCTTGTAACTTTGAGGGGAAGTAGGGTGCCCATATACCTATAAGAAGGGTGCCCTTCTCCTCTCATTTCACCCCCATTTTGTATTTGTGTCCAATGGATCTACTTTGTTGAAACTTTTGGTGTTGTGCCAAAAACCTTGGCGATATTTGTTTTCTTTAGTTGTTGTCTTTTTGCTTTTTTTTTCTAGCTTTGTTGCAAGTTGTAGAGGTCTTGGGGTCCTTTTGCACTTTGTGTCTCCTAGTTTTGTTGTTCCTAAGTCTTGTATTCCTTTATGGTTGTTTTGTCTTGAGTTAGTTCAAGTCTTGAACTCTTAATTCTACTAACTTTGGAGAGGGCTTTATGCCTTCTTCCGTTCGAGTCTTGTCATGTGTAAGGAGTCTTTGAGTATCTATTGGTTTATTATACTAATCCTAAAGCCAAACCTCCACTGTACTTTGGTGATGCCGTTGTAGGGGGCTTCTAGCTTGTTTTGAATGCTACTATCTTTGCTATACTAACTGTCATAGCACAGGATAAGTAAATTCCCTATTATGCTCACAAAAATCACTCTAGAGCATAACAAAGTGACTCTAAAGATCGAACCCACGAGATTTTGTGAAGTATTTACTTGATTTGGGCAAGTAAGCTCTCTCACCCTCTAAAACTTCCTTTCCAGTCCTAGATCTAAAACCGGAAACAACCAACCACCAAGAGGGTTAGGACCGGATTACTTCCCATCCAATTCTTTAATCCTTTGGTTAACCCAATTCTCCCAATCTCCAGGACCTAAACAATTCCGGTCCTGGTACTACTCTGAACCAATCCGCTCCGGCTGGTTCCTGTACCTCCTCAACTCTCTTCCGGTTTAGTTTTGCCTCTGTTGGACCATCAGAGGGTTCGCCGCTTAGGTTTCAAAGTGGTAGGCCCACCACTCCTTCTGCGGATTATAGTGGTTGAAGACCCACTGTTCTCTCCCTTCCTCTCCTAACTAACTCGAATCCGGTTTGATCCCTCACAACACTCCCGACTTCAATCCTGAATGCAAGTCACACAAAGATCCCTCGTACAATCCGTTCTTACTACAACGACCTCAATGCTAGCTCCTACCCGTGCGAAGCTAGGTGGTTACAAGTGTACTCGTCCGTTCCAATAGTAACTAGGATCATTCCATTTATCAACTAAGGTGATGAGACCTCTTCAGAAGATCGGACACTCAACCGGACTCCCCGTCCAGGAGTTCTAGCGCGACTAAGGATACCCTCCCTATCCGCCTAGCCTAACAGCGGCTATCTCACTTGGAACTTCAAAATCCTAGATCTTGCTGAGGCACTAAAATACACTCCCAACACTTACACAACCTACAGACACACTAAAGATCGAAAACTATCGCACTAAGGGGAGAAATCTAATCACAACTCTGCCTTACGCCTTCCTAACTCCACATCATGCAAACTTGCCAAGCTTGAGAGACACACACAACAACAAAGCGCATACAAAGGTACAACAGAAATTGCAAAAAGAAGACTCTCAGCGTCCCTCGCGAGCACTAACTATATACACTTCAAAAAATTACAAATGGGCGGGAAAACCCGCGAAAGTTCCGCCGCCATCTCGATTGGACTTTCCGGTCCTACCTACTCCCAACTGGATCGGAATAGTTTCCGTATCCGTTCCTACTCTACCTACTCTATACATCCTAAGCCTCTATTCGCGATCCGATGGTCGCGCTATCCACTCCCAGGTCCATCTGCTCGAAAACATCGTTTAGGTTTCGACTCCTCTCTACCTCCTGAGGTCGAGGAACCGGATTGCCTCCTGTGGACGCGGGTGGTGAATCCAAGTCGATGGCGGTTCCAAGCGTGCTAGCCTGGGTCGTTCTCTTGGACTTGGGGGTCGCATCCTTCCCCTTTCCTACTGTCACATTTGGGAACGAATCCAGGAGAGAGACATCCGAGAGTCGAATACCACGAGAGTAAGTTGCTCCCGACAGTATCTGGGTACTCTCCTCCATCCGGTCCACTGCCTTCCGTGCCTCCTTCATTGCCGCTTCTACTTGCTCAACAAAGTTGTTGAGAATCCTCACCATCCGGGAACCGGATAGGTTCTTCTCCTCGTGCACCCGCTCGTCAAACAACTTTGCTTTGGTGAGGGCCGTTCCGATCTCCCCGAACGTGGCCTTCACTTGCTCCATCATCTGCTGAGCATCCTCTGCAATAGACTTCATGGCTACGAAGTTCTCCTTGTGCACCAAGATCTCTGTCTTCATCCGATCCACCTCCTCTTGTAACCCGCGGATCTCTTCTTCCTACTTCCAGGCCTCGACCGGATTAGAGATACAACCCGCCAACTTTTTCGGTAGCTCTCTGTTGGGTGCTGCTCCCACCATCCTCCCGATTGCTACCAGGATCTTCCTCTTCAACTCCCAATCCGTTCATATCTCGCATAAGGTTTTTACGAGCGCTTTGAACGGATCCTCGGGATCCGATTCTTCTGACACCGTCTTCTCGACCTGTGGCTTCTCCTCTAGGATCGGGGTGTCGCGAGCGGGCGGCGTCCCCCGCTTGTTGGAAGAGGTCGTCTTCTGCCGTTTGATGAGCGGCATTGGCGCCTCTTCTTCCTCTAACTCATTGTTCTCCTCGGGATTGGAACTGGATTCCATCTCCTCATCCGTTTCCGATTCTCCGTATCTCAGGAGAGTTTCTTGAGCCTTCCACCTCTTCTCCTCTGGTGCGCTCAGGAGCTGGTGAGAATGATAGAGGTGCATGAGATAGGGACACACCGGAGTGGCCCTACTCTTCCCCACTCTTCCTACGAGTTGGGTGACCAGCTCAGAAATGATCCGAGCCCAGTCAACTTTCCAGTCTCCTCTCAAAGCGCCGAAAATAGTGTTGGCGAGGGAGATAGTCACCCTCGTCGGTTTTTCCGGATGAAGGACCGGAACTAAGAACTTCAGCAGTCAGCGCTGCCACTCATTGATGCAGTCATCCACCGCGTATCTGTATTTCGGGTTGACCGCTCCCTCGAACTTTCCGCGGCAGAACTCATCCTTCCGGCTTGCCATTCCTAGCCCTCCTAACCAGAAACTATAGACTGCTCTCCACACGTTTTCCATCCACAAATGTGGAACGGCTCTCAGAGTATTGTCAAACTCATTGGACAACTTGCCCAAGAGTTCTCTGACTATGGACTCTTCTTTGAAGCCCCAGGGTTTCTCCACAAACCCTAGGCAACCTATGGAGTTTAAATCTTCCATGAGTTGGGACTTGGCTGGTTCAGTGGAGGGAACAACCGGAACTACCTTCCGGAGCTTCACCTCCGCTAGTGGTATATTGGCTTGTCCGCCTCTACTCCTCCTAAGTTGCGGCATGGACACGGGTGAGTGTGCTCGGGACCCTTTCCGATACTCCCTCATTGTCTCTTCTAGCCGCACGTCTTGTTCTCGCTTTCGCTCCCCGATCTCAACCGGTAATTAAAGCTCGAACGCTCAAAGACCACAAGTCTCGCAACGGACACTAGCACAAAAGACTGTCACAGGAAACTAAGCAACAAGCGCAAATGCAAACGCAGAGCACAGATAGCGTTGGGCAAATGAAAATGAGAAAGATTTTGATCTAGGTAGCTCTAGCTCTTTTATAGCCGTTGGACTCCCTACCACCTCATCTTGACTCGTTCCAAATCCGGTTCGTCTAAGGTATCCGGTCCATCCCTGTCCAGTCAGACATCCGCTCCTATTCGTTCACTCCCTGGAAACTGGATTGAGTAGATCTTTCCACTATCTCATTTTCCGCTTCATATTCAGATCTAAATAGTTCCTTAGCTAATTCCGGATACATATCTTTATTTTCCGGTTAGCTTGACTAGGTAAACCAAAAAAATCGAAAATTGCACGTTGTGACACTAACCCTTGCTACGAAGTGGTGAGAGTGTCCTAGATCCCTATAGAGTGCTAACTTTGTCTTACCTTATTTGTTTCATTGTGGATCCCATCAGGATAGCAAAGCTTTGGACCCCTTAGGTCTTTAGAGTTTTAGATTGTGTGTTAAAAGTCTTATCAAATGGCGAAGCCTTGAACCCTTAGGTGCCTCCTAGTCTTAGATTTGGTGGTAAACCCAAATCAACGGCGGAGCTTTGACCCTAAACGGTGTTCACCTCTAAAGTTTAGTTCCCAAAATATTTTGAAAACAAGTCAAAGTTTAGTGCCCAAAACTAGGTCCTAGCTACTAAGTCTTAAGTGTCCTCTCTAAGGCCCATGTCCCTTATCTTAGTCATTTTATCTACTAGGCTCCCAAGGCCCATTTTTATACAAGAGAAAAGCGGCCAACAGCCCAACACCAACACTAGTAACCAATACAAGTGAGAACCTCTAGCATCGGCACCTCCCCCCCCCCCCCCCCAAGCAACTAGATATCGGGAGGGCCACAGTCAGGGGTCCTAGCTAAGTAAGCTCAACAATTGAGTATCATAGGCCACATTGGAAGATCCCAATTGGTAGCCCTGTAGCAAGGGTCTAATTCGGGGAGGGGCTTCCCTTTGGGACAACTCGTGGGATTTTGGATCAAGCTAGGGAGGGGCTTTGCCTAGAGATAGCTCATGGGATTTTTGGATCCATGCCAAGGAGTAGAGGTCAAGTGAAGACCTACCCAAAAAGGGATATAAAATGAAACACATACAACAACTATATAAGAGGGAAGGAGTAGAATGTGAGATAGAATAGTAGAGGGATAGAAGGGTTAAAGTAAGGTATATGGAGTGAGAAAATAGAAGGAAGGAGAGGTTAGAAGTAGGATAGAATAGAAGGGAGTAGGATTTAGGATAGTAGGAAGGTAGTTATAAGAAAAACAACCTCACTTACTCTTTCTCTCCATGAAGTTGCTCCCCACAACAACAACACAAGTGACGGAAAAGGAGAGGGAGGGAAACTAATAGGAGGTTTGGGAAAAGTTTCCCACCATTAAGAATAGTTTGAGGAATATGGGTATTGATTAGGAGTTAGCAGTAGTGGTCATTAATCCTAGGCTAGTAGGGTTAGTGTAAAGAAGTAGGCTAATGACCATTAATTACTCAGAAGAGGCTTTAGGAGTAGGTGGCTGACCAACCACCCCATAGTCCCCACTCCACATGGAACGAGGGTAGAAGGAAGGAAGGCAAGGAAGGGAAAGAAAAGAAAGGAAGGAGTAGGAAGGGAAAGATGGTGAATTAGACTCACTAAATGTATTTGCATCCAACCTAATTCATCCAAGTGTTCATCCAACCCTACGAAGGTGCCATAGCGGCAAGGGACGTGTTGAAGGGAAGTCTCAGGCACCTAGAGGAGGAATATTGAGCTAAGGTATGACACTAATGCTTCTCATTCCATTGAGCTCGCTCATTTCTACAAACATAGAATAGGGCCGAGGCTTAAGAGTGGGTAGCACCCTTAGAGTTAAGAGTCAAGTCAGAGATAGCATTAGAATCATAGAGTAGACATCGAGGGGGTTCCGGGGGTATAAAATACGCCCCAAATTGACTCATAATGAGTAAGTTATGAGTGGATGAAGTTTGGGATCCAACATGGATGAAGTGGTAACTTGCATACTAGTTCATAGTTTAGGGTTAGTATCCAAAAACCAGAGTCATACAAGTTAGGGAAAGGGTCTAAAAGGATGGATGAAGTTTAGGCAGCCTCTTCAAGGGCCAAACTTCATCCGGCCATAGCTCCTTGTAGGAACGTCCGATTCCTGAGCATCTTATGGTTTTAGAAATGGCATGAACTGATTTATAAGTAAGTGATAGTAGATTCAGCCCACTTTTAGTTTACTAGAGAGTCACAATAGTCAAGGGATCAAGCTAGTAGTGCTACACTTAGGCCAGTTTGGAGGTTCACGGTGAATTATAGGACTTAAGAGGCTTAAAAAAGATCCATTGCTTAGAAGACATGATGGATCAACGTGAGGCACCCATTAAAATAGATTCCACCCTCCAAACACAAGAACTTGGTTGTGCTTGTATATTTGCCAAGGGTGGGTAAATATACACTCGTACAAAGCTTTGCCATTTATGACAAAACCACAAATACACGAGACAATTTCAACAAAATCAACTTGGATGTTAGTCAATCATTACACATAGACATGTCAGAGTATATGAGTTAGTACAACCACTTGTTAGTACAAAAAATACACTACAAAACAAGTTAATACAACCAAAATACCAATACTAGGGAATTTCTCAATTAAAGAATTCTCACTTAATAGTACGTAAATTCACAAGTAAAAACTAGAGGGTCTCCTTAGCGGCATCACCACAATACAGAAGAGGCTCTTCTCTAGGGTTAGTACAAGTAAACAAACAACTTCCAAACTCTCACAAGAACTTAAGAAACTTGCACAAACATCAATCAATTAACAAGTAACTCAATTAAAGCCCAAACATAAGTTAGTAAGGTTGGAAGGAAAAGGTTCAAAGCTTATAGAAATGCAATAAAATAGAATTGAAAATGCTCTAAGAAACACACGTTTAGCAACTTGGCTCAAACTTGGCCAAAAGATCCAACTGAATGGACTAATGTGTTGTTATGCCAAAATTATGGCTACAAGGTGTTTGGAGAGGAGATTGAGTGCCCTTATATACTCTTCCAAAGGCACCCAACTCCTCTCATTTCTACATGGTAAATTTATCAACTAAGATATTCATCCTAATTTTTCAATTTTGACTTTCTACTATGAACCAAAATTTTCAAAGAAAGATACCAAATTACGAATGGATTGCAACTTTCACTGAAGAAGGCCATTTTTAGATAATGCATATTTTCCACCCCTTTTTTATAGCCAAAATCTCTTCAAAATCTAGCACCAACTTAACACCAAAAAGGTTAATAATCCAATTTTTGGAGGTTGATTTTTTTGTAAAAAGTAATTAGCCCAGGCTCTTAAGAAGGCTTAAGAGAATAAGAAAGGACCTAAATTGGGCCCCATTCTAATTTTGTATGCTTCTGAAAGGCCCATCAACTTCGCAGTAATCTTTACATTTGTAGGTAATTGGAAAATCTTGCTAGTTTGGATACTTTTGACTATCAAAATGTCTTAAAACTTGTCAAATCAAATTATTAGCATAAAGTTAATTAGTTTAATTTTTAATGAGATTTTACTACACTTTGGATAATTTTCATGAATTTTCCATCGCGAATTTGGGTGGTTGACCATGTAGAAGAGGATCTTTGACTATTAAAAAATTTGGGAACTTTTTTTGGAACTTTTTTTGGAATCCCACAAAAGATGTGAAAGTTTGTATTTTTACTATGCAGATGTAAAAGAGAGAGACAAATCCCACTATCTCTTTTAATTTCTAGTGAACAAGGAATCTTTTACATAGAGAGAAATCTTGATAAACAAATTTTGACATTGTACTTGTAATATGATTCCCGCCCTTAAAACATTGTTCTTGAATCAGAGGTGCCTTTCACTAGTTCATCTTGAGTTTTCTTCATTTGTAGGCTATTAATTGCGGTTTCTATTATTTTGCAAAATATCATGGAAAACTGAAATCTCTCTTTAGAAATTGTCTAATGATTTTCACCTAGTTTCTCTTAAACCAATTTTGCCATAATCTATCACATGCAAGTCAAGTTTGAACAATTTAGGTAATTTCTACTAAATACCTATAGTTTGTTAAATATTGGGTTTCTATCTTACTTACATGAGGAATTTGGGTATATTTAATGAAAAACACTTTCTTGAAGACCAAATGCTATATTGGCATGTGATATACCTATTTTGGTTTTATGCTCTTTTGGGGGCTTTTTGTTTGATAAACTACACGCAAAATTGGTAAAAATGAAAAAGAAATAGTGAATTTGTGGTGACAAACTAAGGCTCATAAACTTCAAGAATGACATGAGTAGTTAGAAGTTCTCTTTTTGCTTACAAAGACATTTGGTGGGAGAATAAGACAATGCTTACTTTAATTGCTTTAATTGTTTTTTAGCAATATGCCAATATAGCATAAAAAGCCATTAAAACAAACAACAATGCTTTCATGCTTAACTTAATAAATGAACCTTTTCCATATTTGGTCAAAAAACAAAAATGCTCATTTATATAGCAAATTTATGAATTGTTTTGTTTAGAAACAACTCAAAGTAGTTTTAGCTTAGGGAGCCTTTAGACATAGTTCTTTCTACCATCCACATGTTCAATATTCCCTTGCAACTGCTCCCTTGCCCTTCATCTTGGCTTTCATGGGAGTTCACTACTCTACCTTCAAATTTGTGTAAGTTGGACCTTGGGTTAAGTTAACACATTCTAGTACTTGTCCAAGCCAATCACGAGGATAATTGTCTTCACTAGGTCGATAGAAAATGAAGTTCCCAAACAATGTCTTAGAAGGGAATAAAAAACAACTTCCAAAATTCTAAAGATATTGCTTCTTGCTCTAGATTTGAAATTTCTCCATAAAAATGATTTTTGTAGAATTTGAGACCAACTTATTTATTGAAGTTCATCTACTCTAATTTGGATTCTAATTTCAATTTTGAAAAAATTACTAAAATTGAACATTATATTTCAATTTGAACTCTGGATGTATTTCCAATGTCTACTAAATTCTAATTATTGAATGATTTAGAATTTTTTATTTATACTAAAATGTTCTCTGCTGTAATATTCACATATGGTGAAATTTTTTGAATTTTTTGAAAAATTTGCTATTTGATATGATTTTTCTTCATTTATTCTTCAAAAAATGAAACAAAAAAAAAAAACTTTTCATGAAGTAAAGAAGACATATAATTTCATCTTTGAAAAATATTTAAAAAAATTGGCTACATGTAGTTCCTAAATGGAAGTATTCAAAGTGACGGAATTTGACTTCCAACTTTGAGGTCATAGGGCAAGCATTTGTGGATTAACAACTTAGTAGACTAGAATGGTTTGTCAGATGACAAAGAATCCTTCTATATAAGATAGAAGTGCATATGTTCATCTTTAGAATTTCATGCGAAGAGGAGATGTCTTATAGGGTAATTTGACCTCCAATGAGTATTTTTTGTTTTTTTAAGTAGATGATTGATATTGTCCAAAAGGATGATTTCCACGATGACTAGTCAATCTTTACAAGGATAAACCTAGAAGGATATGCCCCCCTATGACCAAGGTGGTCACCAAAATACTTCAATTATTGAGTATTCTTTGTTTCTTCATTGAAGTCATCCATCTAGACTTTTAAATCAACAATGTCCTTATAATATTAATCTTCTAACATAGCTATAGCTAGTAAGTGTCCAATGGATGATAGAGAATCCTTTTATGTAGGATAGAAGTGGAGATGTTCATCCTTTGAATTTTATGTGGAAAGGAAAGGTCTTGCACAATAGTTACTTTGAGTTCCAATGAGTGTTCTTGATTTTTTTAAGCCTATGATTCACACTGTACCAAAAAAGATGATTTTTGTGGTAACTAGCTTGTCCTTCTCGGGTTAACCCTTACAAGGACAGATTGGTGACCGTGGAAATCATTCATTTTGATACTGAGGGACTCGTTGGTTTACAAAAATCCCAAAACACTCATTGGAAGTCAAACTACTATAGAAGATCTTCCCTTTCCACAAAAAATTCCAAGGATGAATAGTTGCACTTTTGTCCCACACAGAAAGATACTTAGTCTTCCATTGGACACTAAACGTTCGTATGTTGACGATTATGGGTTAACAATAACAACTATAGTAGCTACAATATGCTTCGCTACTAATAAAATTACGTTACATTGCGGCATAGGCTCCGTCCGTATTTACAGAGTAGTAGCCAGTAGCCAGTTGCACACTTAGGGTTTTCACTCATCCGGCCCTCCTCCTTCCCCCGTGGTCTTCTTCGTTTGCTCCCTCCGCTTCTGCTGCAACCCCCCTCGACCCCTAGTTCATCAGCCCTGCTTGGCCTGGCCTGGCCTTGCCTTGCCCCTTCCGTGTGCCTCTGCCTGCCTTTCTTGCCCCTGGCAGTCCGGCACCCGTTGCCCAGCATAAGTTAAGTTCGGCGTCACAGTGGACCCTGCCCTTGCCCTTGCCCTCCAGGCGGGGATGGCCGGCTCCCGTTGCCCGCCTGATGAGCCCGCCTCGTCCCCCGATGCTCCTGCTCTGCATTACTCCGATGACGAGCGCTCCGTTGCGGCGGACTCTTGGTCCGTCAAGAGCGAGTACGGCAGCACCTTGGATGGCGACGATCAGCGCAATGCCGATGTTGTCGACGCCTTGAACGCGTCCTTCCGTCCCTCGGATTACATGTGCGTTCGCTCCTGCCTCTTCCGCTTCCTCCCTCCTCTTTTCTCCTTCCCCGCTCCTTTTCGTGTGGGTGTCAATCCGTCGGCCTCGGGTTGGGGCAGAAGAACCACGGGGCTCTGCTCTTGGAGCGGGCCGGCTGTCTGTCCATTGGAGAATATGGATGCTCTGGGTTGCTCTGCCCATTCCTGTTTTCCTGTTGCTTTTCTCCTTGGCGATTCTTCTCAACTCCTGGCGAAGAATTGCAACGATTTCTCTCGTCAATGCCCGCGTACACTGTCGGTACTGACGTCTGTGAATACAATTGGAGTGCGGCGAGACTTCGGGTTGTGGAACACGAAAAGTGGATTCTTGTGAATCCGCCTGATGAATTTGTGGGATGTGTGGGTGGTGTCTTGGATGATCTATCAGTTTAGGAAGCTTCCTGACGCCGAATTCGTCCTCTCAGAGCACTTTATATTCCAGGACAATGTATACTTTCGTTCGTACAGAGGGATTTTGGTGCGTTGCTTAGAACTCGATCACGTAGTGTCATTAATCACATGTCACCTTGTCAGACATATCATCACTTAGTCAAACTCTTGTTTGTTCTCAGTGCGTTTTCTTTTTAGTTCGAATTGCAAGCTAGGGGTCAGTATCGATGACTAGATAATAAACCTTGAACGTCACATTTTTGCAAATTGCTCTGAAAAGCTGGCTCGAGGGGCTTGTTGAGACGTGTAAGGGTTAATAACCAGTTGAGAGTGTCCTGGAGACATGGCATGTATGTCAAGTGGTGGTCTCCATGAGTATGATTATTTAGTACTGTAGTTATATTGTTAAGTAAACGAAGGATAAAGAAGAAATCTGTTGCTTCGTTTGAAGCGAGCAGTGTTGCTCATTTGTGACTGCCTACTCCACTTCGTTCAGATCAGACAAGGAGGAGCAAGATGCAGAAGTGGAGCCTTCCATACTAGGCTTGCAGTCACACTGGGATTCAACGTATGCAGATGAGCTTGTGAACTTTCACGAGCAGGGCGACAATGGTGAAATCTGGTTAGTGATTTGACGAACTCTAGGCAAATGTAGGTGTTAATAGCTACACGAAGTGTCCTGGAACTACGCGAGAACATCGTTTAGGGTTTATGAGTTTCTTAAGTTCAAGCATAGTTTGTCTTTCTGCGTTTCTCGTATATGTGCTCGCTCGTGCGCCGTTCTGCTCGGTCAGATTTCCTCTGTGAATTACTGTGCATGGTGATGTTCTGGCCTAGATACAGTGCAATGCACTGTTGTGTGCCGCACCAACCTCGAACTGTGGGTGGGACTTGACATGATTCAAGGGTTGGTGGGAACAAAGGTTTGGTGAGGAGGTAATGGACACAATGGCGGCTTGGACGGCCAGAGTATGTATTGCAGTTGCAGCAGGATTGCCGTTTGACAACGTGAATGGCTTTTCCATGGGAACGAGAGGACTTGTAGAAGTTAGCGCAGGTGGCTCCATGGCATTGGAGCTAGCAAACTGGAATGTTCTTGATCTTGGCACTGGGAATGGCTTGCTCCTTCATGCCTTTGCAAAGCAAGGGTACAATACTACAACTTCATATTATCCTTGACGTCGTCCTCGATGGTGGTTCTGAAGGTCTCTGACCAGTTCTAGGTTTTAGTATGTATGTTCCATCAAGCGGTTTTGGTCCATTTTTCATCAGATAAGTCATAAGCATGTGTTCATTGCAATGGGATTTCTTAAACTACTCACTCTGTGGAGCTTATTTTGAAGTGAAATCTTGCTAGGCCTCACGTTTGGTGGATATGGAAGCTAATTTGAAAGCAGTCGCTTCTGAAGATAATAAGAGGATCCCTCTTTGGCTTTCTGTAATGCAGGTTTACAAGTTTAACAGGAACTGATTACAGTGAGGCAGGAGTGGAACTTGCGCGAGCTATATCTGCGCGTAATAATTTGGATAATATTACATTCTTAGTAAGTGCCTCTAATTCATTCTTAGATTTTTCAAGATTAACTGAATGTGAAGGGCTCAATGCGGTCTATCACCCGAGAATCCCGTGGTCTGTACACAACGATTACTCACTGGATATTAAGAATTGTTGCGGGCATGAAAATTCTGTGGATCCAAAGTTTCTAGGTGCTCTGCGCTGATTGATGGCTGAATCTGTACTCGCGAGTATCTTGCACACTCCTCTGAAGTGTGGCCTTTCTACAGCCCAGAGAGGTCTGCAGTCAATGGTGTATTCTATGTGATCAACCTCTAATGAAGGATTCAATGCCGATAGTTAGTTCTACCATGTGATACCGAAAGGAAGCTATCAGTGCTCCTATGTATTTACCGTAGACTTTCTCGATGAAGCTGCCTGGAACAGTATCTGAAGTTGGTAGCGTTGCTGGCTTTTCTAACTTCTTATTGTTTGTAGGTTGATGATGTGCTTGATACTAAAATAAATCAACAGTATAAGTTGGTGACTGATAAGGGAACTCTCGATGCCATTGGTCTACACCCTGATGGTCCTGCACGCAGGTTTGTTCATCAATGAGACTTATGCCGGATGCCGGTTAGTTCGTTTTGTGGGACTTTGGCTAGTTGGAGAACTCCATGTTTCCGTGAGTTGCGCCAATCATTTACCGCGACCATGTCTGCGGCTCTGTCCAGCTGTTCCGCTGCGGCAGCGTTTAATTTCTAGGACTGCAGTGCACCCCATAAGCAGGTTTCTTGACAATATTTCATCTGGGCGCAGGATTCAATATTGGAAATCTGTGTGCAAGTTGCTTGCGCCAGGTGGAATTCTGGTACTTTTCTCCTCTCACCGACTGATATGAAAGTATATTTACGGATTTTTGTCCGCCTGCTTGGTTTGTCGAGTAGGCTACGAGGCCAGTGTGCCGGGTTGCTTTCGACCTTTGTGCTTTAATTTTCATCATGTAATGCCTAATGATTTGGAATGGCTTGTGGCAGGCCATTACCTCTTGTAACAGCACCAAGGATGAGCTAGTTGGTGAAGTGAATCGCTTCACGCGTTTTCAGAAGAGCAATGGATGTCATGACAAAGATGACAAAGAATCCAATGGTCCTTACTTGGGTTCCACGGAGCCTACGCTTGAGTATGTAGACCATATTCGTACCTACCCTACATTCCGGTATGGAGGTGTTGAGGGAAGTAGAGTCGCGACAGTTGCTTTTATCCTTAGGGATTAAGGTTTTATCTTCAAGTTTCTATATTCATGAGGCTTGACAGGCATGCTGCAATCTGTAAGTTAGTATGATTGGCAGTTTTGTACAATGAAGACATGTACTTTTCTTATGCTGACCTTGTTATGTCAAGGTAAGAAACTCGAAGATTAGAAACTCTCTATGAATACATAATTTTATAAAATCGTGTGAAATTAAAATTGACGTCTTCAAGATATTTGTAATAGGAATCTAATGCTGTGAAGAGGATGTCTTCGTTGTTCACGAATTATCACCGTGTTCAATGAAGATCATCATCAGGGTCACTTCACAATATGCGCAGGCATGAAAGATCATGTGCCGACTTTGCCGTACACATGCTTATATCTATACCGTACGATTGGGTTGTTTGTTTGCTTGTTTTGTCTGTGTTTGACCTGTTGAGATCTAAGAAACCATGAGTCCCCGGCTGTGTTGGTACTATTGGAAAGCTCTTCATTCTTGGTATTATTGGAGAGTTCCCCATTCTTGTATCATTAAAAAGCTCCCCATTCTTGGTACTGCTGGAAAGCTCTACACAAGGAGGGGTGCATGGATCTTGTTTTGTCTTTTGGCATTTGGACTTTTGGTCTGAAAGCTATGGATTTTTGAATTATTTTTAAAGTAAAAGACTAAATTAAATTATCTTCTATTTTGTAAAAATCATAACTTTTGCATAGTATGTTCAAACACCATGAAACAAAGCCTTTGCTCTTCTTTGCTCATAAAACTTTCTATTTGTATCAAGAATGTAACCATTCACATTGCAACAAAGTCCTTGCATTCCTTTGTGCATAAAGCTCTCAATTTGAATTAAGAATGCAATCTCTCACATTGCAACAAAATTCTAGCATTCCTATGTATATAAAAGATATTGAATCTCAAAGTTTTCACGAATTTATAAATCATTTTTACTTTATTTTGGTTGTGGTAATGGCACAAAGTATATGAGTTCACATTATGTTATGAAGGATATAGTGATTGGCATAAGATATGATAATTGAAGCAAACTTGGAAAAGATAATTAAGTAGGACATATTGGTATTTGAATGTATTTATGTATAGTTTAATGATATATAAGGCGTACCCCCTTCCTACTATTGGTAGATTCAATGGAATTGAAGTAGGAAATTATGCATTTCCTGCACTTGAGTATAAATAGGATGATCCATTGTAGGCCTCTAGTCATTGCTCAAATAGTAAACTACCCCATTCTAGACACCACTAACATAATTTAGCCCACAATGGACTTTCTTCTATTTGGTATGGAATGGTATGGTTTCCTTTATTTAGATTGATTCGATTTGCAAATATTTTTGGCAACTTGATGCTTATGGCATTAGACTCGTTACCCACAAACCTATATATTTAGGTTTTGTCATACTCTTTTTATGTAGGTAAATCTGATTTTTTTTGTTGTAAGTCAATTTTTTGATGTCCTTTAAGTGCAATTGAAGGGGCTACTTTTGAATCTATGGTAAACATCTTCCTCAATGAATCCTCGTTCCACCATAGCATCTAGTTCTTCATAGTTTGTACATGGACAATCCAAAATTTGATGACTAAATGGAGAAGTCAAAGCCTCCCTTTATAGTTCAACTCTACTTTCCAAAGGGGTGCATACATTAGAAACCTTCCTCACAAACTTAATGTAGTTTGAAATTTTATCCATTTCAATACATACCTTCTACACCTACATAAATTTTGACAACCATACTTAGAGACAGGTATTAGTTGGGCTTCAAAATATATGTATATTATGTCACGACCCTCATTACAAGGCGTGCCTGTGCCACCTTGGTGAGCAAGGGGGACATTGGGGGTGACTCCCCAAGCCTTGCAAGAGATGAGGTGAAGGGGACTAGGAGTCCCGAGCGATCAGAGCGATGTAGCGCTCTGATCCGGACGAATTTGGGGGCGTGTGATATGTGCTTGGAAAGGTCTTGAGAAGACGCTTCTAGCCGTCCAAAGAACGCGTGATTTGGACTTGCGAGTCAAAAGTTATGGGCGTTCAAAGTTGGGGGTGTCCCGGTCGCGCCGGGAGCGCCCTGGTCGCGCCGGGAGTGTCCCGAATCTTTGGAGGGCGATATCTTTGCGAGTACTAGTCCGAATGGAGCAAGTGAGTAGTCCATCGACATCTACGCGTCGCGTAGATGTCGAAAATGGGGTCGCATGTGCGATTTGGATCCTGGACCGCAAAGTGTTGCCGGGTGGAAGTTCGGGAGTCCCAAACTAGTGCGAATCGGGAGAAACGGGGTGGTCTTCCAAAACCAAAGGGTGTTTGGGAGTCCCCCTTGACATACAAGGGGGGGGCTGCCGAATCCCGCAGAGAGTACTATGAGGAGGGGTGGTCTCCCTCCTCACTCCCGGATGGTGCCATGGTGAGCCTAAGTGGCCCCGGGTGGTGAGGCTAGTATTGGAGCCTCACCACCACTTGTGTGTTACCATGGAGTGCTTGTGCACTCCCTGATACCGGTTGGGTGGTGTCCCACTCCACACTAGGCCATGGTGTGAGTCCCGTTTGGTGAGTCCCAATTAGTGAGTCCCGAAACGAGTTGGGTTGGGCCTAGTGGGGAGTTGGGTCCTATTCAAGCGCGGTTAGCACCAGTGGAAGTAGTGCCTCACCGAGTGCTTGGACATCAATGGAAGTTCCGCCCCATGTCATCAAATGACATGCCCGGTGTCTTGTGGGAGTTAAGTATTGGAAAGAAAGGATTGGGAGTCACGAAGGAATGGGGAACCCCGTGACTTGAGTTCGAATCTAACATTGTGGGTGCGTGGCATGTATAGTGTTAGGAGAGCGTGAACCTTGGTGGCACTAAAGTGTTAAGTGTTTGGAAAGTGAGCTTAAGGCGGTAAGTGTCACTAAGGGGCGCGACATATTAGATACTATCCATTGTCACATTAATGATCAACAAAATTTGGAGTATAAAATTGTGTAATCCCCAAACATCTCAAAATTATAGGGAAGCCTTATATGTAATTTTATTTCATTTTCTAAGGTAGCCTTGATCTTCACCACCTTGATTGATATGTGCTTCAAATAATTTGTTTCCAAATGATTATACAATATTATTTGCAATATTAGATTCACATTTATAAATTAGAAAACAATAGAGGGCTATTTGTTTTGGTGGAACAACAAATCTATTTTTAATATTAGATTCACAATAGATGAACATGTGAGACTATTGTTTTTGTAATGAGTAATATTTTTTATTAGTTTATTTAAATGTATTTTGAAAATCTTTTTTCTATGTAATTATAGGCTCATAGTTTTATTGTTGCACAATTGTAAGGTCATGAATTCATGTCCAAATTGTTTAATGATAGATTGTAATGACAACCAACATTGGGAGGACAAGATGAAAAATAATTGAACCCCCATTTTATTGAAATGAAAACCCTTCATCATCTATGTGTCCACATCCATTGGAGTTATAGGCACATAACTCGCTAGACAAGTAATCCTGGAGTTGGCTCTAGTAGGACTAAAATTAATTAGACAATCAATTGGTAGAATTGCCTTTGTCCACAAAAGCTAGTAGTTTTGATTGATGTGGTATATTCCTAGTTCATTCCATAATTGTTCTATTTCTATATTTTTGAATTGTATTTTGCTATAATAAATTTGCTAGGATAAGTTCTCTTTGAAATTTATTAGTTGAAATTTTTTTTTGATTTTTTTGGACAAATATTTGTCTCCCCTATTTTTCTTAAAATGATGTATTATATTTTTGGTCTCTATGAGTTCCCAATTCGTCACTTGGGACTCATAATTTTTCTTTTTTTCAAATTTCATAAGTTATGAGGTAATTAGATGTAAAAATTTCAAAATAGAGTGTAAGGTTGAAATAGGCTATAACATAACAAAATAGGTATTTGGCCTCATTTAGGGTTTCAAGTCTTATAGCACCTTAAATGCCCACCGGTACATAAGTTAGAACCCCAAATGGTGGAAATTAGAAGGTTTGAGTGAAGTTGTCCAACAGTAGCCAAATCTACTAAGTAGTAGAGCAATCTGGTTAGAATTGAGCCGAGAGGAGTCTTGTGAGATCCCTAGGTAGGTCTCCATTTTCCCATTCCATCATTGAAACTATAGAGCTCCAATTGTTAGCATTCTAGAGGTTATTATACCAATACGGTCTTGTGGAGGAATCTACAGCCTTCGGGTGTTTATTTAAGGTCTTGAGCTTGCCAGAGGATTGGAAGCGAAGTCCATTCACCAAGATTCCCTTGTATGCAAAAGATTCTCTATTTTCTACATATTCAACAAATGGTAGGATTTATCCTCCCCATCCCTAAATGTGCAAAGTAAGAATATGAGCTTACACAACCATCGTGGGATTTCCTAAGAGGTCCTACAAGAAGTCTTGAAATTTTCTAATTTACAAAAATATTCTTTTTAAATGGTCAACCGCCCAAACCCATGACAGAAAATTCCTCAAAATTTACTAGAGGGCGGTAAAATCTCACTAAAAAATAAAATAGGTTCTTTTATGTTAATAATGAGCTCTGACAAGTTTTGCAACATTCCAATAGCAGGAGGTATCCGAACTGGGAGGTTTCCACCAAATTAAACGATGTGGCAATGTCTACGGGGAGTTGATTGGCATTTTAGGAGCTCACAGAGTCGAAACGAAGTCAATGAAGGGTCTTTTCTTACCCCCTTAGAACTTCCAAATCACCTTGGCCAATTACCCTCTACAGAAAAGGCAACCTCCGAAAGTTAGATTTTCAACCTTTCTTTGACTAGAGTTGACGTTGGGTTTTGATTGTTTTTTTGGGAAAGAATAAAGGGTGGGGTGGGGTCTATCTAGCCTAGAAATGGACTTCTCAAGCCAACAGCATAATCTGTTTGCAAATCAGGGTTAAAGTGTTAAACTCCAAAAGTTAGAAAGTGGACCAACGTAGAAGCTAGGAAGTCAACACTCTAGTTATGGGCGTAGATCTTGTAAGATTTAGAGTTTAAGGTTCCCATCTTAGGTATGGGGTTCCCGGCGTGTGATTCATATAGAAGCTGGGAGGTCAACACTTTAAGTAGGTAAAAATCTCGAGGAGATCTAGGATTTAGCCATTTAGGGTTCCCATTCGTGAAAACGGAGTTCCCGGCTTGTAACTTAGAGGGGCAGAAGGGTGCCCAACCGCCTATAAGAAGGGCACTCTTCTCCTCTCAAACCACCCCCATTTTATATTTGGGTCCACTTTGTTGGAACTTTTGGCGTTTAGCCAAAAACCTTGGAGTTGTTTGTCTTCTTGTTGTTTTTGCTCTTTTTTGCTAGTCTTTTTTACAAGTTGTAGGGGTCTTGGGGTGCTTTGGACTTCTTGTCTTCATGCTCTTTTTTCATCTCTAGCTTTGTGTTCCTTTGTGGTCATTTTGTCTCAAGTTGCTCAAGTTTTAAGTATCTAGAGCTACTAATCTTGGAAAAGGTGTGTGGCCTTCTCCCCTCGGGTCTTGTCCCCTCTTTTGGAAAGTTTTTGGTGTCCATTAGTCACTTGTACTAACCCTAGAGCCAACCCCCCACCATACCTTGGTGATGCCATTTTGGGGGGCGTCTAGTTTGCTTTGAATCTCTTACTAACTATTGTTATACTAACACTTGTCACAGGTTTTGAGGATGTCCTAAGTTTTCCATATCCTACTAACCTTGTTTGACCTTCATACATGTTATTGTGGGTCCCATTGGGACGGCAAAGCTTTGGACCTCTTAGTTCCCTAGAATCTTAGATTGTGTATTAAAGTCCTACCAACGACGGAGCTTTGAACCTTGAGATAACTCCTAAATCTTAGATTTGGTGTTAAATCCAAATCGGCGGCTAAGCTTTGACCTTACTTGTTGTTTATCTCTAAAGTTTAGTTTCTAAAATATTTTAGAAACAAACCAAAGTTCAGTCTTCCAAAGTATATAATAGGTCCTGGCTAGTGGTCCAATCCTAAGCATTTCCCCGAGTCTCATGTCCCCTCTTAGTTTACTCAATCCCTAGTCATTATAAAACCAAGATTTGGCCTCTTTTGGGTGAAGGCGCAATCCGAACCAGTACTGGTAGGCCTCAGCCTAGGCGAGTATTGGAAGCCCAACCAACCAAGAACAAAGACCATACAAGCCGGGACTGGGAACCCAGGAGGGTGCTTGAGTCCACGGCAAGGGTTGCAGAGTCTAGCACCTAAGGGTCGAGGAGTCCAGTACTTGAGGGTTAGGAAATCCAACACTTGGGGTTTTGGGGAAGTGCAACACTGGGGGTTTGGGAAGTCCAAGGGCTAGGGTAAAATAGAAGTGCCACCAAGAAAAAAGGGAAAAATAGCATGAAAGTGGGTTAGAATAGGTAATAGTAAACCTAGGGTAGAATAGAAGGTGTAGTCTAAAGAGAATGGGTGAATAATAGGAAAATTTTGTTAAAATCTCTGATGTTTGTGGTTCTATTGTACTTGAGAGGCTAATACGTAAATATTACCAATTAGGAGGACTTTGCTATTGAATTTGATCTATAGATGGATGGCAATGGATGAATGGAGTGTGAATTATAGTGGCGGTTAGAATTGTTCTTGTGAAGCATGTGGAATCAATTGTCAAGGAATTAGGAAGGGCAGTCTGGAATGGTGTCCATGGCTCTTGCATGGTGAGAGGCCGGCAATATGGTGAGGAGTTTTTGTTTTCTATAGTGCTAGTGTTTGATTTTGTATGCTTTGAGTTGATTGAGATGGATGGAGTGAAATTGAGAAGGAATGAAGAACAATTGTAATATTTTCTATATTGAAATATAATGCGGAAATTATTGGTGTAAAGTTGTGTTCAATTGGGTTAAGATTGTGTGTGGATGTTTGGATGGGTTCTAAAATTGTGGTGTTTTCTATTGTATTGTGATTGTGGATGAAAGTGACTGAGTGTACTAGGATTGCGTGTATCAATTGTAAATGTGTTTCTGTAATAAGTGTTGAATCTATGGATTTGATTAAGTAGGGAATTTCCATCGGTGTAATTGGACGTGAATGCTTGATTGTGGTTGGCTTCTATTATGTTAATTGAATGTAAATGAATCAATAGCATGGGATGGATTAATGTTTAGTGGAATAATTTTATGATGTATTTTATGTCTTAAACTGGATGTTAATCTATAGAGTCAATGGGATTAGAGATCTATGGAGAGTAATCCTATAGTTGAGATCAATAGAATTGAAAGATGAGTGATATAAAAATGGATAGAGAGTTGTCTAATTTAAAAATGAATAAATGTAAATTTTGTAATCGATTGGATTATTCAAAGCTTAAGAGTCAAATCGAGAAGGACTCTACTATGGAAAGAAATAACAACAAGAGTCCAATTAAAGGAAAGTCAGAATTAATCCGTAAAGGCAAAAGAATCAATTAAAGATTGTACCAAAGCAGTTGGTGAGATTGATAGGACACCAAGGAGCAAAGCTAAAGCTATGGATTTAGAGAGCAATTGGATAAGTTTCCCAACTTTGGGTTAATTATAATAAATTAGTCTTATCTATTGGAAGTATTGGACTGAATACTTTCCCTTGGCTACAATTGTGCATATCTGTGGGAATTCATATAATTTGTCATTTCCTGGAATTACCATAGAGCATCCACAACCTCCCTGAGAACGAACTTTATCTACAATTATTTCTCAATAGTTCATATATTGTTAAAAACCAACCTACAAAAAGCGAACAAGTAGGATAGGAAGAAATAGACATAGGAGATAGTTGGAGGGAAAGCGAAGGATAGGAAAGAAATAGAAGGAAGTGGAAACAATGCCAAAGCGGGAACGGCGGAAATACCTCACAAACTTGTTCTCTCCACAAGATCACAACTTTTCAACACAACAACAACACAAGTGAAGAGGGAGGAGAGGAGAAGAAAAATTAATAGGGAGTTAGAATAGGTCCTCCACCCATTAGAAGGTAGCTTAGGGAATGTAGCATTAATTAGGGGGTAGTGGTAGTGCAAGGAATAGTGGCCATTAATTCTTGGAGGTCTAGGTTAGTGAAGTCAAGTTAGTAAAGCAAGCGTGAGTGGCCATTATAACACTTGGGGTAGAACTTTCAAAGAAGTAGGTGGCCACCGAACCTCCACACTCCACGAGGCATAAGGGGGATGATACAAAAAAGGAAAAAAAAGAAGGGAGAAAGAAAGGAGGGGAAAGATGGGACATTAGCTAAGGATAGAAACCCACCAATCATATTCACACCGGACATTTGAACTTCATCCAAGCCATCATCCAACTCCACGAAGGTGACATGGCGGTGAGGTACGCGTTGAAAGGAAGTCTTGGCCACCTAGTAGAGGAGCCTCCAACCAAAGTAGGGCACTAACACCCCTTTTCATTGTAGCTTGCTTTAATTCACAAGTGTAGGGTAGGGCCGAGGCCTAGGGGTGGATAGCACCCTTAAGATAGAGGGTTAGGTCAGTTTTAGAATCAGAATCATAGATTAGACATCAAGGGGGTTCCGGGAGTATAAAATACGCCTCAAACCGATTTATAACAAGGAAGCTAAGAGCAGATGAAGTTTGGGGTCCAAAATGGATGAAGTCGGGTGAAATTCATCCATCCAAGACCAAACTTAGAACTTACACAGTAGGTGATAGGGTAGGCTTAAGGTACAAAAATCAAAGTCATTTGAATTAGGGAAGGGGTCCAAAAGGATGGATGAAGTTTAGATAGCCTCTTCAAGGACTAAACTTCATCTAGTTGTAATTCCTTGTAGGAACGTCCAAATCCCATGTATCTTAGGGTTTTGGAAATGGCATGATATGATCTACAAGTTAGATGTGATAGATTTAGATTAAATTCAATTATACTAGGGGACCACAACAATCAAGGGAACGAAGTGGTTGGCATAACTACTACACTTAGGCTAGTTTGGAGGTTCATTGGTGAATCATAGGACTTAGGAAGCTTAGAAAAGATCCGTAATTGCTTAGAAGTCACAATGAACTGACGTTAGGCACTCATTAGAATATAATTCACCCCCCAAACACAAGAACCTAGTTGTGCTCGTGTATTTACCATGGGTGGATAAATATCTGCTTATAGTCTTGTTTTTGACTATTTGTTTTGTTGAAGAACATGAACATACTAGTGTAGATAGTGTACATACAGTCCTAGGAGTAGCCTTAGACTCTTAGTTAGACTTAGAGTCTATTGGATATTGCTTGTAGTCAAAGGCAGCCCAAGGTTGTTAGTTATCCCACATGGTTTGTGGATAACTAGTGAAAGGCTTTTAGCTTATGTTCAGCCCCCTCATGAGCTTTGGCATCTTCTACCATCTAAGTAAAGCCTTTCTCCATTCAAAACTTAATAGGTTATGGGCCCACACACTTGGCGTTGTACATGAGGGAGAGATTTAAGTCATTTGGAGAAGATTGTGGAGCTTGGAGGAGCATACTGAATTTGGGCCCTTTGTCACCTACAAACCATATGGTGTGAGTAAATTTTCTAAAAAAAAAGAAAAAAAGTCTTTGAAGTGCATCTTTTGTTTTGAGCTTTTGTGGGCTGGTTTGTGAGGTTTGGAGTCCATTTTTGAGTGTGAGATTGCTCATGGTTGTAATTAGACCTAGTTAGGGCTAGTTGCATGCTCCTTGTTTGAGTTTGTGCTTGGAAGTGTACATTGGCAGCCCATTGGGGCTAATTGTGCACTTGGGTACATTGGTGATTGTCATTGTGACAATTGCAATCTTGTGAGAGTCCTTTATGAGGCTTGGTAGCATTTGTGGGTTGCATGAGGCGTTTCCCATGCATTGAGGGCTAAGTGGTGCCCTTGAGAGTGAGTGAGACGAATTTGTGAATCCAAGAGGGCTGGTTTGTGCCCTTGTGAATGCGTGAGACCAAGTAGTGGACTTTGTGAACCAAGAGGGTTGGTTTGTGCCCTTGTGAGTGAGTGAGACCTAATAGTGGATATTGTGGACTCAAGAGGGCTGATTTGTGTCATTGAGAGAGAGTGACACCCAATTGGGGTTCTTGAGTGACTTGGTGAGCCAAGTAGAGCTGGTTGAAGCCATTGTGGTCCATGAGGTGCTCATTGTGAGTGGGAGCTTCAATCTAGGGCTGATTGGAAGCTTTGAGATCTTTGGAGTGTGGAGTATCCAATTTGTGAGGAGAATTGTGAGTTTCCTTGTGTTTTTGAAGTAGAACCAGCCCATGACGAGCATGTGGTGGTTGTGAGCTTCATTAGGGTCTGATTTGGTGTGGAGAGGAAGTCTTGTGCTTGTGAGGTATGGTTTGGCGTTCTTAGGGTTGCAAGGTGCTTGTGAGGGCTAATTGGTCCCATTTCAGCCCAATTCGCCCCAAGGGAGTTTTGGGGGGGCTGAATTCAGATTGGAGACCTTGCGGGTGCTGCCAAGAAGTGGGAGCTGATTCAACATGGCAGCAAGTGGAGGAGAGGGCGTCCGCATCATTGACAAGTTCAATGGGGAGAATTTTGGGATGTGGAAGTTCAAGATGGAGATGATTCTTGCGGAGAAGGATTTGTGGGAGGTGGTGGATGGGAGTGAGGAGCCTCCAAGTGAAGATGCGGATTTGAAGACCAAGAAGGCATTTGAGAGGAAGGAGAAGAAGGCCTTTGCTCTCATTGCCATCAACCTTGTAGACCGGCAAATTGCTCACATCCGCCATTGCAAAGGACCAGCCCAAGCATGGACCACCCTTTGCAACATCCATGAGACCAAGAGCCTCTCCAACATCCTCTTCCTTAGGCGGAAGTTCTTCACCATGAAGATGCAAGGGGAGGATGACATCTTGGATCATGTCAACAAGATCAAGGCCCTTGCGGATCAGCTTGCTTGCTTGGAGGCCCCCGTCACGGATGGAGATGTGGTGATGACCTTGTTGGAGAGTTTGCCACCCTCCTATGAGTACCTCATCACCGCCTTGGAGACAAGACCCACCAAGGAGCTGACCATGGAGTTTGTGACGGCACGCTTGATGCATGAGATGACCAAGCGCAAGGAAAATGAGGCCCAAGGGGAGGGATCAGCCCCTGTGTCAAGACATGGCAAGGGAGGCAACACCAAGGCGTTCAAGGAGACAAGGACGTGCTTCAATTGTGGCAAATCAGGCCACATTGCCAAGCATTGTAAGGGCAGCCAAGCCAAAGACAAGGGGAGTGCACACCAAGCTTGCCAAGTGGAGGAGGAGGAGGACTTTGCCTTTGCCACCTATGGAGGAGGGGAGAAGGCCAACATGTTCACTTGGATTGTGGATTCGGGGGCCACTCAACACATGACCAGCCATAGAGATGCCTTCCACACCTATCAGCCCATTTCGGGGAAGAGGATTCATTTGGGAGACAATGGCATAGTGGAGGCCCTTGGCATAGAAGAGATCCTTGTGGAGGTGCAAGTGGAGGGGAAGACCAAGAGGATTCAGATCCAAAAGGCCCTCCATGTCCCCAAGTTGCATGCCAACTTGATTTCGGTGAGCCAATTGTCTTTGGGAGGTTTGAAGGTGCATTTCAACATGGTGGGGTGTGTGGTGAGGTCTCCTAGTGGGGTTTAGATTGCATCAGCCCCCCGTGAGGGCAATTTGTACCACCTCCATTTCTCCAAGGTGAATGGCACTTCCATGGCTTGTGTGGCCCAAGGATTAGCTCATGAAGACCTTGTGGGGCTTTGGCATAGGAGGCTTGGGCACTTGAATGTGAAGAGCATGAAGAGCCTCCAACACATTGTGAAGGGGCTAAACCTCTCTTCTTGCAAGCATGATTGGAGTTCTATGGTGTGCAAGGGGTGCATTGAGGGGAAACAAGCAAGGCAGCCCTTCCACAAGGATGGGGCAACAAGGGCTACCAAGCCCTTGGAGCTTGTGCATTCAGATGTTTGTGGGCCAATGAAGACGACATCCATGGGAGGAGCAAGGTATTTTGTGACTTTCATTGATGATTTCTCACGCAAAATGTGGGTGTACATGCTGAAGTGCAAGAGTGAGGTGTTTGTGTGTTTTGAGACTTGGAAGGCCCTTGTAGAGGCCCAATCCGAGTGCAAGGTGAAGGTGATGCGGTCAGATAATGGAGGAGAGTATGTGTCCAAGGCCTTTGAGGCCTTCTTGAAGGCTCATGGCATTGAGCACCACACTTTAGCACCTTACACACCTCAACAAAACGGCGTAGCGGAGCGTGCAAATCGAACCATTGTGGAGATGGCTAGGTCCATGATTCATGGCCAAGGGCTGAAGTATGAGCTTTGGGGGGAGGTGGTGTCCAATGCGGTGTATACAAGGAACTGGTACCCCACACAAGCCTTGACAAGCAAGACACCCCAAGAAGCTTGGAGTGGAATCAGGCCTCATGTGTCTCACATGCGCACCTTTGGGTGCATTGCCTACGCCTTGGTGCCAAATGCCAAGGGCACCAGGTGCCTTTTCCTTGGTTATTGTGAGGGAACCAAGGCTTATAGGCTGATGTGTGTGTAGACCAAGTCCATCATCAAGTGTCGTGATGTGACCTTCTTGGAGGTTGGAGGAGCTGATCCCAAGCTCTTGGAGATGAGCCCAAGTGGGAGTAGTGGAGGACCAGCCCAAATGGTGGGCACAACTCCAAGAGTAGACATAGAAGAGGAAGGATATGAAGAGGAGGAAGATGAAGACTTGGTGGAGCTCAAGAAGAAGGTGGCCACACCCAAGGTGAAGACACCAGTAGCCCCTTCTCCAAGCACTTCACCAAAGGTGCAAGAGCATGATCAGCCCTTGGAAGAGCAAGATCAGACCACGGAGGAGCCCCATTATCCAACAAGGACCCGCAAGCCCCTTGGAGATTGGTGGCTGAATCACATTCTTCCCCCACAACATGAAGAACAAGCCAATGTGGCTTTCCTTGGAGGCCCATCCACACTTGGAGAGGTGCTGCATTGTGAAGATGCAAGCAAGGGGGAGTTGGCTATGCAAGAGGAGTACAAGGCCCTCATTGCCAAGGGGACATGGGAATTTGTAGTCCTTCCTCCCAAGAGGTCAAGTGTGGGTTGCAAGTGGGTTTTCTCCACCAAGAGGGATGCTTTGGGGAAGATTGTGAAGTAGAAGGCAAGGGTGGTTGCTAAGGGGTTCTCCCAAGTGGAAGGGGTGGACTTCAATGAGACATTTGCCCCCATTGCTAAGTTTAGCACCATTCGGTGCATTGTGGCTCTTGGGGCAGCCATGGACTTGGAGATGCACCAAATGGATGTCAAGACGGCTTTTCTCAATCCTAAGCTAGAGGAGGTCATCTACATGGATCAGCCCCAAGGCTTTGTGCAAGAAGGGCAAGAGCATCTCAAATGCAAGTTGAAGAAGGCCCTCCCCGGGCTGAAGCAATCCGGGAGGGCATGGTATAGAGATATTGATGCCATGTTTGCAAGGAAGGGCTTCCAAAGAGGCCATGCTAATCACTCTTTGTACACCATGCAAAGTAGTGAGCATTTGGTGATTGTGATTCTCTATGTGGATGATCTGATCCTCCTTACAAGTGACATGACCAAGATGCTTGAAGTGAAGGCTATGCTCCACAAGGAGTATGAGATGACGGATCTTGGAGAGTTGAGGTATTGCCTTGGAGTGGAGTTCAAGAGGGATAGGGCTGCCCACACCATCACCATGGGCCAACACAAGTACCTTGAAGAGATCTTGAAGCGGTTCAACATGGAGGAGTGCAAAGCCATAGGTACACCCCTTGACACTCATGAGAAGTTGCCCAAGCTCACGGATGAGGAATTTCAGGAGGTGAGGGCTGAAATGCAAGGTGTGCCTTACAAGGCAGCCGTGGGTTGTTTGATGTATGCCATGGTAGCCACAAGGCCTGATTTGGCCTTCCTGGTGAGTGTGGTGAGCCAACACATGTCCAAGTATGGCCCTAAGCATTGGGCAGCGGTCAAGAGGGTAATGAGGTACCTTCAAGGCACACTTGGATTGGAGTTGCAACTAGGAGGTGTCTATGTGAGCTTGCATGGGTATTGTGATGCGGATTGGGTTGGTGATGAGGGGGATAGAAGATCCACCACTGGCTATGTGTTCAAGCTTGGAGTGGGTGCCATTCCATGGAATTCTAAGAGGCAACCTACCATAGCTCTTTCTACAACAGAGGCGGAGTACATGGCCATGAGCCAATGCACCAAGGAGGCTATTTGACTAAGGCAACTCTTGGCTAATGTTGGCCTTGTGCAAGAGGGGAGCACACAAATTTTGTGTGACAACCAAGGGGCCATTGCTTTGGCCAAGAATCCCACCCACCACTCTTAGACCAAGCTCATTGATGTGCAATACCATTTCATTCGTGAAAGAGTGGAGGCTGAGGTAATTGAGCTCAAGTATGTGCCTACTCAAGCTATGGTTGTTGATGTGCTGACCAAGGCTCTTGGGAAGCCCCAACACCTTAACTTGATTGAGAAGATGGGCCTTTGAGCCTTTGACCACTCTCAAAGTGGGAGTGTTGAAGAACATGTACATACTAGTGTAGATAGTGTACATACAGCCCTAGGAGTAGCCTTAGACTCTTAGTTAGACTTAGAGTCTATTGGATATTGCTTGTAGTCAAAGGCAGCCCAAGGTTGCTAGTTATCCCACATGGTTTGTGGATAACTAGTGAAAGGCTTTTAGCTTATATTCAGCCCACTCATGGGCCTTGGCATCTTCTACCATCTAAGTAAAGCCTTTCTCCATTCAAAACTTAATATGTTTAAATATTTTGAAGTGATAGAAGGTGTTAGATTTACTCTTAAGAAAATACTTCCAACTTTCTCATGAAAAATCATTAGTAAAAACTAATACTTACCTTGACCTTCCATAGTTCCATAGATTGGTGTTATAAAAGACCTAAGAGATTAGAGTATATCATTTTCATTCTTTTACTAGCCCTAGTTTCAGATTTCTTTGAAAATGTTCTCTATGTTTTCAACCTACCTAATCGTCTTCAGACGTTTGAATGGCTAATGATATAGCTATGATATAATCATATCTATTTATAATCCAATAATGATTATCTAAAAATATAACAAGATTTCTAGTATTTGTGGTGTCTCCTAATGTTATGAGATTTTTCTTAAAAGATGGGATATATTTGACATTATATATTGTTATTTCCCCTAAAGAAGTATTAACAATAGTTGATTTTCTTTAGCCTTGCACATTGTGCCTCTTTCTTCTTCCTCCACCAAATACTCCTTGATTGGAACTTCTTGCATTTAAAATATCAAATTTGTCTATGTTTGATACAATATGCCTTGTGACTCCGCTCTCCCTATACCATAGAGAGTATTTGTAGTATTCGTTCAATGCAATATCAAATCTTAGATGTATTAATTTAGAAATTTGGAAAGTTTCTATACTAAGAATTTTAACCTAGTTGTTGCAGTTCTCTATAATCTATAGTAGTATGGTTTTTTAAACTACAATTGTAGTAGATGAATTAGTTGCACCCATGTAGCAAATGTACTAGTTTTTGAGAAAGTACCAAGCTGGTGATTGTGAGCCTTGTAGTTAGCACCTAAGTCTTGCGTTTTTTGTTTTTGCTCATAATTAGTATCAGTTATAGTTGAAAAGACCAAAATAGAGTGTTTACATTGTGTTTGGTAGAAGTCCCTACAAGTGTGATGTGTTAGTCCTAGAAGTCCAGAAAGTGCCTTAAACAATTTTCTTTTTTAAGTTCCAAGTGTCCAAATTAGGCATTCATCATAGCAATTAGGGATTTGAAGTAGTTTAAACTTTGTTGGTAAGAATAGGTAAAAACATCTAATTTGGGTTACAATAGATCAAACCTTTGAGAAGTGGTGATAGTGAATCAAATTATAGGAGTTAAAGGGTGTGAGCACCAATTTACTCACCCTTGATAAATTGTGAGCACAACCAGGTTTTGGGGGTTGACTAAATGAATCTTACTTTTAAGTGTCTAAGTGTGGTCCATTGTGCCTTCCGAGCTATGGATCTTTTTTCTAAATGCCTAAATGTGCCTAAATGTGCAAGAATCACTCAATCTATATTCAATGTCAACAGTTGGCCGAATAGATGAGGCTGTTGTGGTTTTCGGTGTAATTCATGTCAGGGAAAAACTAACCTCAAGAACTCTTGGATAATTTCTTTTATTTCCAGAAACGTAAAACTCGTCCCTATCTGACTCTCCTAGCCAAAGTTATGGGTGGATGAAGTTTGACCGCTATTCGGTTCATCAAACTTCATCCACAATTTAAGTCTAATTTCTTAATTCAAAAGGACTGGAAATTTCTTGGAGTTGTTCAAGAAACTTATCCCTACCTAATTCTAGAATTTGATCCTAATTAAAAACTTCTATGAATTTCTCATCCAAACCTAAGCTAAACTTCATCCTTCTTTATCTTCTTGGATTTTGGGATTTTTTCCTAATTGAGAGGGTCCTATAAGCTCTTCTTAATCTCTCCTACAGGCCTATGGTCCTACCTCCCCTATTTGACTTCAACCTTCTAAATTCATTATTGGTTTTCTTTAGGATTCAAGTTTTGGATGAACTTCCATCTATTTATTATTTTTAATAATTTTATATTTTTTCCTTATAACCCCTAACTCTAGCTTTCTAGATTAGTGAGACCCTTGCTAATCCGACATTCCTACTAAAAGTTCTTGATGGATGAAGTTTGACCACTAATTAGTGCTTAAAATTTCATCCGTTAATTCCTTCTAATCTACGATTCTAAATCGATTTTTTCTTTCGCCCTTGGACTCTAATTAATAGCCTCTCCTTCATCACCTCAATTTGTCCCCAAATCTTATGTCTAACTATTTCTCATCCTAATTACATCCTAACCTTCATCTAGTGATAACTTTCTCATTTTTACTCCAATTTGGGCGTGCTTTAGGTTTTTGGCAAGTTACATACCTCTTCTCCAAGGTTCTAACTTTAAAAATGAGATGAACTCTAGCCTTAGGGGTCTAACTTAAGATGGACCTCAGCTAGAGTTAGTAACTACTAATTAGGTGAATTAGAAAGGTTAGGGATGGGGTTGTTTCATACTTCGGAGCTAATGTCATTGCCTGTGCCTTTGGGGAGTTCTCCCTCCTCTACCATAAACTCCCTTGATATGATACAATGGACCACCATTTTAATAATATAGTAAGTTAATACAAGTTTTGCTCATTGTTTCCTTCTATTTCTTTCCTTTCCCTTCCTTTTCCTTCTACACTATTCCTCTTACATCCTAAGGTGGCCCAACTACCCTTGTTTCTACTTATGAGGCTAATTAAGGACGCGTCATTGTGTCTTACAAGGTTGATCTACTTCTTACGTTCTACATCTAACCTTGCAATAATCACCTAATTTTAATCCAAGGGCTCAAATAAGATATGGAGATTCTTCCTCTATCGTATCTTCCTCAATTCTTCTTATCAAGTAGTCTCTCCCTCCTTGTCAATTCCTCATTCCTTCGGCCATCCTTTCTTTCTTCTTTTCCTTAGGTTGTTTTATAGAGATGGAGAGTTGGCTTCCCCACTCCAAGGTTGGATAGGATTACACTTGTCTTCTCTTTTTGTTTCTTGCTAGGCATCACCACTTCTTCTCTCCTTTTCTCAACCCTTAGCCTTAGTTTTTTTCAGACTCTTCCCTTTCCTAGATGAACTATTCGACCCTCCCCCCACTCTTGGACTCCCCTTTCCTTACTATTGGACCCCCCTTTTCTCCCCGAAACCCCAACCCTTCTCTTTGAAACCCAACCCTTCTTCTATAGACTCCAACCCTTTTTCTTGACACCTAGCCTTTCTCATAGAGATTCCAAACCCCCGGTGCCCAATATGTGATGTTGACAACCTCTGCCCGACCCGCGATACCGGTAACCTCCCATTTCCTAGTATTGACGAGCCCCTCGGACCTGGTTGCTTGAGGAAGTGCTTAGAGGTACTGGGTGGTCTAGATGCTAGTGTGGACTATTGGTTCCCTCTTTTTTGTTGTTTTTCTCTATTTACGGCTATTTTTTTATACTAAGGGAAGGGAGAAAGGACATGTATCTAAGCTTTAGTGGTTTATTTGGCTATGTGTGAGCGCCACTAGTGATCTCTCTTCTTCCACTAGTTTCCATTTTGACTCAAATTCTACTTCCTACTTTTAGAGGCTAAACTTTGTTTTGTTCTAAACGCATTTTGGGAACTAAATTTTGTACGGAAAAACAATGGGGGTTTAAGGTTTACCTGTGGGTGGCTTTAACACACAATTAAACCCTTTTGACCCTTGGAAGATTCAAAGCTTCACTGTGTTTTCCACTTTTAACATACAACTAAAACCCTTTGACCCTTGAAAGGTTCAATGCTTCGCCGTGACAGAGCGACTGCACGACCTACCAAACTTCATACTCTCTTGGCTCACTCTAGGGACCACCACGTCAATATTGAACACTTAAAAGGACACTTAAAATGAAACTTAAAAGCCAAGAGTTAGCAATCAGGAATTAGCACAAAGACAAACTTGATCTAAAGGCCTCCTAAAGTGGCATTGCCAAGTCATAAGAGGGATTGCTCTAGGGTTAGTACAAGGACAAGACATGGAGGGGAACCAAAGAATCCCTCAAAGGATATACAAAACGACAACCTTTCAACAACAAGATAAAAGTGAACTCTGAAGCTTCAAAGACTTAGCAAAGTTAGGACAAAGAATTCAAGGTGCAAGGGACCCACAAAGACCTCGGAAAAAACTTCAAAGAGAACAGCAATAGCAAAAAGTGCCGAAAAACACCGTTTCAAGGTTTGTGGCTAAAAATGCCACAATTCCAATATAAGTTGAATCCAAAGGTTCTATATGTAACAAATGGGGGTTGTAAGAGAGGAAAAGGGGTGCCCTTTTATACTCTTTCCTAGTCACCCACCTCCTCTCATTCATCTAAGGTAACCCTACCACTTTGAATTTTCATCTTCATCCTCAAGGGTTTTCATCCTATGTTGGTCCATAAACTTAACTTTTGGTGATTAACTCCAAATTACAAACGGATAGTGTCAGTGGCTTTAATAGAACACTTTAAATCTATAGTAACCCGCTTCACCTTTTCCTAACTCCAAAATCTCACTTAAACCTAGCACCAATTTAATGCCAAAATAGAATAAAAATCCAACTTTTGGAGTTTGACTTTTTTGGAGAATGTAAATAGCCTAGGCTCTTAAGTACATATGGGGGAGTAAGAAAAGACCTACATTGGACCTCATTTTGCTTCCGTATGCTCTCGCTCTATTGGTCAACTTTGTTGTAATCTTTAATTTTTGCCGGTTGTCAGGGAATCTTGCAAGTTTGGATACTTCTAACTATTGGAATGTCTTAAAATTTCTTGGGGCGGCTTATTAACATAAAATAAGCTAGCCAAATTTTGATTGAGATCTTATTACTACCAAGGTAATTTCTACGAATTTTCCATTGTAGATTTGGGTAGTTGACCGTCTGGAAAGGCATCTTCTAACCATCAAAAAATTCCAAATTTTTTGTGGGACCTTTTATGGAATCTCAAAATACATATGTAGGCTCATATTCTTATTCTAGACATTAGTCTAGAGGGGATAAAATCCACCCCCTTGTTTAATTATTTGTGGCCTAGGAATCTTTCACACATGAGGGAATCTTGGTGAACTTACTTCACCATGGTTTTACCCCTAAGTCACCCTCTTTGGTAGATTCCTCTATAGTCCCGTCTTGGTATTTTTAACACTTACAAGTCAACAATTGGGGTTCCGCTATTTCGTCGATGAATTGGAGAAACTAGAACCTATCTTCGGGAATTGACCTAAATGCCTTACTAGAGTTCATTCAACCAATGTTAGCCTAAAGATGTCTCTCCTATGTAAGGTTTTGAGCCTGGTGTATCCATAATTCTTAATCCACCAATTTACCACAATTAGTTGGTTTCTAACCTATGTACAACTCGTGGTTTGGGGCATTCTAGTTATAATATTTCAATTCTAGCCCAAATACTATATTTGTATGTAATACATCTATTTTGGTTCTACAATCTTTTGGGGTTTTTTTGTATATAAAACTATATTCAAAATAACAAAATCTGAAAAAAAGAAAGAGTAAGTCCCCAATGATGAATTAAGGGCTCAAAGAAGCCTTGTCAAGTCCCCAAATAGTTCACCATTTTCCCATTCCATCGTTGAGAACGTCGAGTTCTAGTTGGCAGTTGTTAGTATTGGACGGGTTACGATACCAAGACTGACTTGTGGAGGAATCTACAAGCCCTGAGCGTAGATCTAGGGTCTCGATTATGCTAGGGGATCGAAAACAAAGTCCATTCATCGAGATTCCCTCATATGCAAAAGATTCTTTATTTCCTACGTAATTAGCTAAGGGTAGGATTTATCCCCCTATCCTTGCATGTGCAAAGTAAGAATATAAGCTTACATAGCCATTGTGGAACTTCTTCAGAGGTCCCACAAAAAGTCTTGTAATTTTTTAACTTGTAGAAATATTCTTTCCGGACCATCAACCATGCAACTCACTATAGGAAATTAATAGAAATTTCCCAAAGGGTGGTAAAATCTCACTAAAAATGAAGTTAGGTTCTTTTCTTTTATTAAGGTTCTCCGACAAGTTTCATGACATTTTGATAGTGGGAGGTATCAAAACTGGGAGATTCCCTCCAAATTAAATAACATGACAATGTGGGCGAGGAGTTGACCAACATCTCAGGAGCATATGGAATTGAAACAAAGTCAATGAAAGGTCTTTTCTTACCCCCTTGAACCTCCCAAATCACCTTGACCAATTACCTTACTCAAAAAAGGCAACACCCAAATGTTAGATTTTCAACTTTTTTTTGAGGGGAGATGGTGTTGGGTTTCAATGGGTTTCTTGCGGAGGTTAAAGGGGTGGAGTTTCTTCTAGATTAAAAATGGACTTTTGAATACAATGGTGCAATCCGTTTGCCAATTGGACTTAAACTCCATAAGTTAGGAAGTGGACCATCGTAGAGCGTAGAAGTCAACACTCAATTTAAGACCATAGATCTCATGAAGATTAGGATTAGAAGTTTCCATCTTGGGGATGGGGTTCTTGGGTCATGAGTGGTGGAGAGCTTGGAGGTCAAAGCCCTAGTGTAGGTAGAAATCCCAAGGCAATCTACAATTTGTCAACACCCTAAGTAGGTAAAACTCTCAAAGGAGATCTAGGGTTTTAGGGTTCCCATTCGTGGGAACGGAGTTCACGGCTTGTAACTTTGAGGGGAAGCAGGGTGCCCATATACCTATAAGAAGGGTGCCCTTCTTCTCTCATTTCACCCCCATTTTGTATTTGTGTCCATTGGATCTACTTTGTTGAAACTTTTGGTGTTGTGCCAAAAACCTTGGCAATATTTGTTTTCTTTAGTTGTTGTCTTTTTGCTTTTTTTTTCTAGCTTTGTTGCAAGTTGTAGAGGTCTTGGGGTCCTTTTGCACTTTGTACCTTCTGGTTTTGTTGTTTCTATATCTTATGGTTTCTTTGGCTCAAGTACTCAAGTCTTGAGCTATTAGTCCTATTAACCTTGAAAAAGGTGTTGTGAGTGTTTTAAACTCCACCCTTTGAGTTAAAACGTGCACATAGGTTCTAATGGATTGTTAATCAATTAATTTAGGGTGTTTTCAATCTAAGTTCAATTCATGCCTTTCAAACAATGGATACTTCGTTTTTAAATATCCAAATTGAACTCAAATCATGTAATCCTAAATTTTTTAACTATAGATAACTAAATCAGCTTCGTAATGAAAAGATGAATTCAAACTAAAATTATTCTTACCTAACTTGTAGAATGTAATTTGCCCTTTCCAAAGTGAGAAAGCAAGTTAAATTCTGACTTCCCTAGTAAAAGAAATGAATGGATGAAATATTGACCCCTAAACTACATCACAACCTTCATCCACGAATTAAAAATGATAAAACTAATTGAAATAAATCTGAATGTTAGGGTTGAGGTTTTTAATTATGTTAGTTACTTAATTAGGAGTTGAAACCTAATTTAACCAATAATCAAAGAACTTCATCCAAATTAAGATCAAACTTCATCCAACCTTTTTTCATTTAAAATTAAATTATTTTTTAAATGAAAAGAGGTTATGGAATCTTTAAAAGATTTCCTAATTGATTCCCAATAGATTCTTTAGAAATTCTTTTTTAATTATCTTCTAATCTAATGTAAATCAAACTTTCTATTCAGAAATTATTATTTCTAGGATTATATATTGTTTAAATGAAAACTCAGAAATTACCTTCCCAACAAGGTAAGACACGAAAAAACTAAATTCCTAACAAAAAAGTTATTAATGAATGAAATTTATTTTAAAAGCCTAACGAATTAAATTTCATTCATTAATTACTCTTAGTCTATACAAATTATAATTTTTAATTAATTTTAAATTTTCATTTCTTCCAAGATTCTAAGATTCCCTTGTTTGATTCTTTTGGATGGAAATATCAATTGACCATCCAAATTTCAAATAAGGTTCATCTAATTGTAATTGGTTAAATTTTAGATTATTTCCTAAATTGAAATCTAATTGGAATTTTTAAATATTAATTTTTTTTCTAATTTTCCTAAAGTTTTCAATGGTTCATTTTATCAAGTGAAATTTTAATCAAGTTGAAATTTAAAAAGCAAAATATGAAGAATTTTAACATACCTTTCCCATGAATGGGTCGATCATACCGTCCTCGAGGATCACAAGATGTATGGTTTTGTAGTAACCCACTCCTTCCTCCATTCTTACTAATCCATCATGCAATTTGAAATTAAACCTTGTTCGTTGTTGTATTTCAATTTTTCTTTTCCTACTAATAGTTATTGAATTTTATTAATTTTGGTTGTATTTAAAAGCAACCTCTAATTAATTAGAAATTATTTTAATAACCCAAACCTGAAAATTCACTAAATCAAATCAAATCAAACAGAACCTTCTAATTAGTTTTTATCATATAAATTTCCTAATTATTTTGGAAGTATTAGTTGGCCTTTTGTTTTATCTTCTTGGATTATTAGGCCTAATAAAACAAAATCCTACTATAATCCAAAGTTCCTAAATTCCCTATAAAATCTATTAAATAACTAACAAACAAAGGATTAACGAATCAAAGAATGAAATTCTATATTAGGATTCTTCTAAAATAATTTTTAATTCTAAACTTCTTCATATGCGGAAACTCATTCATATTCTATTCTCTTTTAATCTCCTCTTTCCTTAATTCCTCTTCATTTGGTTTAGAGTTTAATTGGAAGTTGTGAGTAGACTTAGTTAAGAGAGAATGAGTGAGAGAATGTTGCAAGGAATGTGAGAAGATGAATTTTGGATTTTTAACAACTCAAAATTGGTGGTGGGGCAAGCAACAACCAACCAACTTGTGATTTTGTAATCAAAAGCTTTTAATCTCAATGCTTTGGTATCTTAATGATGGATTGGTTACCTTGATTTTGAATTTCAGTGTACTGGCTGTATTGTGCTGGACTACCTAGAAACTCAAGGTTTTGTGCTCTGGAATTCCGTTCCCTGGCTACTATTGTTCCCTCTAGTTTTTAGCCCACTTGATGGAAACGTGGCATGACGCGATTGGCTCAAATTCCCCTGCAACCTCGTATGTCCCCATCCTTCGTCGCTCTACTGTTGATTGTCCTTTGAATTGGTTCAATGGTCCGCTTAGGACTATGATTTTTGGAAACTAAATTCTAACTATGAGTTGGATTTTTAATCAAATTTTAGCTATCAAAGTACTAAGAATAAAACATAAGGGAAGGGAACAAAGGCCAAAGTTAATTCTGGCTATAACTATCCTAATTTTATGGGTTTGAAGAACTTTTCTCTCAACTAAGAGTAAACCTTCACTACTATAACTATGACGTTAAAATTGGGTTTTGAGGAAATTTTCCACTTCTAACAATCTAATTTTGGGGGATTTTTGGAATAAATTTAAACTAAGCAAATTAAGTATTCTAATCTAATTGAAAATCTCTTTCCGGGTTGATTCAATAACTCTAACTAAGGGAACTATTTTAAATTTTGGAATTTTTTCTCACTACTAAGGATTTTCTCAAGAGTTCAAACTAAGCATTCTGACTATTTCTCTCCAATTCTCTCACGAAATCAAATGACCCAAATTACTTCCACATGCAAGGGCATTTTTTAAGCATACAAAGAAAGGGTTTTTGCTAATGGTTTCAAGTGCTTAAATACTTGAAACCACTTTAAAAGTGTCAGTTTTAAATATTCCAAAGTCAAAGCTTCACTGTGCGGGGGTAAACCCTAGGTATACACAATATCAATGGTCAAAGATTAGTATTTTGAAAGTTCAATTTTTAAAGGAGGTACATATGATAGTGTTTAAACTGAACATTAAAGACTAATTTCTCAAAATTTCAAAGTATCCAAGATTTAATCACAAAAGGAGGTCCGCATGACAGCATTTAAACCGAACTTTAGCAATTAAAGGCCTAATTTCTGTTATACAACGAATTTTGGGCAAAGGTTGGTTTAATAAACTTTTGGCAAAGTCAAACTTTGCCATTTTAAGTCTATTAACACCAAATTTTGTTGTAATGAGTACAAATTGTTAGTATTCAAGAAATCTTAAATGAAATTAGAGTTTGGAGGTCTATCCCTTTCAAAACTCTCACAAATCAAAGAAAATGGAGGCTTAGCCTCAAGAATTCAAAGAAATCAAATAGAAATCACTTTGAAGAGATCCTCTCATCCTCAAAGTGTACAAATCAAAAGATAGAATAAAAATCAAGTTGAATCTCGACCTAGATCAATGCTCCGACCATGCTAGTAGTATGAGAGAAATAAAAAAAAAATTTAGTTATTATAATGAGGGTACTGATAAGCTCAAGGAGGGGGGCCTTTTATACTAGTCTCAGGCCCCTCCTCGGTAAGTTGTTGGTGGAAAAAAATTTACTTTCAATCTCAAGATATTTTTTAAGCTACCTAACGTATTTCCAAAATAATTTTTGTTTAATGGAAGAATTCTCTAGAATCCTCTCCATTTAGCTAGTAAATCTTGGCTAAATCAAATCCAAGATTTTTTTCCAAAGATTTTGAAAATAACCCTAATTCACCTAGATATTTTGCTAATTAATCAAAAGTATTTCTAAATTGTCTTTCTTTAAACAAAAGATGTCTTTTTATACAAGAAAAGAGATCTTACCCAAATCCAATCTTCAATTTTTCAAAAGATATTTGCGAAATTAACTTTGAATTACTATAAAAAGTCAAACCTATTGCTAAACCCTTCTTATCTTCTAGAAAACAACTCCAAATTGAAAAATGATTGTGCCATTGTGTTCAAAAGATCCAACTTAGCCTCGGAATCCCCTATCCCCTTCTTCCTAGCCAATAATAAGCATAAAATCAACCTATAATAACTTCAAAGAAAAGTCAAAACTCTAACTTTTGGAATTTGTTTCTTTTGAGGAAACTGTCTAGCTAGGGTTATTGAGAAGGCTTGTGGAAGTAAGAAAAGACCCCTCATTCACGTCATTTGGACACCGACAGCTCCTGGTACGTCGGTCAACCCACCGTCAAGTTGTAAATTCTTCAAAAGTTCAATGTCATTGCCGATTCTGGTACTTATGAATGTCAAAATGTCTTCAAACTTTGTGGGATGCTTCATTAACATACAAAACACTATCCTAATTTTTAGTGGGATTTTACTACAACATAGGTAATTTCTAGGAATTTACGACTATGTTTAAAGGCAATTTCCCATGGAGTCATTGTAATTGTTTTGGAAAAATTTGAAACTTTTTGGGTAGCTTCTAGGAAACTCCCAAAACCAAAATGCAACATTATATTTCACTTTGTACTATTCATAGGGAAGCTAAAATTAACAATTCCCTTTTAATTTCCGCTCAAGGGAGAAATTATTCTTGTATCGGGGAATCTTGGAACAACCAGCTCCAATGTCGGCTCTTGACATGCTTTTACAGTAAAAACACCTTTTTTCATACACCAGTCGTTCCTCCATCACTTTATTTGCAGATTGGATTATTCTTCTATAAGTTACCTACTAATAAGAATTTCCCAATCCAAATTCATTACAAATTGGATGGTGACCTGTACTAGACTCTCTAGACCTAAATTAGACTTAGCCAGTTTGTCACATGCATTTATAAGACTAGTTTGGAATGGACAAAATACTAGGACTGGCTTACAATCAAACCCTTAATTATCTCGGAAATACTTAATTGAGCTCTTAGACTCTCAACTAGGCACTAGAAGTAGGAAATTGGAGTATTTTATATACTCCGTACTTCTAAAATGACCCCTCACTATATTGGTAGGGACTTCTACCAAATACCACTCAAACATTCTTTTTACGCATTTTTGTACATAAATATGCTAAAATACTAATGAAACAAAAAAAAAAAAAACTTTGAGTTCTGAGTACCAACTTGAGGGCTCACAAGCGCTAGGCCTTCTCATGTTGTGTCTTGTCACATTTTGTGGAGTCTATTTGGTGTCCATTAGTTTAGTATACTAACCTTAAAGCCATCAAAGAACACCTTTATAGCTTAGAGCATGTATTTAGGGTTTGGGGTTCAAGGTTAGTATACTCTTTTTTCTCATCCCATAAAGCCAAAAAATTTCCTCTGCAACCCATTTTTGAGAATACTTGGATTGCTACCTCACCTTCACTCATCCATGGGAGCTCCAACTCCAAGCATTTTGGAATGGTAAAGGTGCTATTGAATTGGAGGTCGATGAATTTTCACGCTTGACTCACAAACAAAGGAAGAGGGCTATTGTGAGGAGGGAAGCCAATGATTAGGAGAAAGAAGCTCAGTTTATTTACATTGTTACCACAAAGGAAAAAAAGAGGCGAAACGGTTGGCAAAATTGGCGGAGAAAGAGAAATATAAAGAAGAGAAGGGATCGGAGAGAGGCAAGAAGGTCAATAGAAGTAGCATAGTCCCAACATCTTTGACTCTAGACCAAAGCTTTCAAATGCAAGGCGGATCACAACATGGTGCGAAGAGGATAGCAAAAATATTAGAACTAATAGAAGATGTGATCACTCATAACATACAAACAATTGTTCTCGACGAAGATGAGGCATACAACATTGAGGATTTAATCCTCAACATTTTCATTGAAGACCTTATGGAGAACATGAAAACTAACCCACCTAATTGGTATACGGAGGTGATGGAATTCTTGAAGAAGTTTAGGTAAAAAAATTTGGATTTTGAAATGCATATTTATGTATGAAGTAAATGACATTAATATGGTTTGAGTCTATGATTAATTTGTGGAGGTATCATATGTTTGTAGCTCTCAGCAGGGAAGCCATGTATATATAATGGAAAAGTAAATCAAAAGTTGGGGGTGGACCTCATTATTTTTGACTGCCTAGAGAATTAACATGTGCAAGGAGTGGATTGTCCAAAAAAGTAAGGTGCCTACATGGAACTCAAACGAAGGGCAAGAGGCTCTAAATTCAACATGTAATTTTGTACAAAAGCATCCACTAGAAGAAATGTGTGTTTGCCTCAATAAAATTTACTTGACGTGTTTGTTGAAGCAAACGCAAAATCTGAGCTGAAAAACACAGATTTTGCATTTGCCACAATAAGCACGTCATGTAAATTTTGTTGAGGTAAACATAGATTTCTTCTAGTGATCTATAGGACAATGGTTGCATTATAGTATTTCACTCATGGTGCGTGGATTCGAAGGGCGATATTGCTGGAATGTATGAGACGTATTCGTTGGTAAAGATTAAGGAGTTGATGGGTGTAAACAGTCTCCTTTTGACCTCGACTATAGTCAACTATATCGCTGTAAATTTTTTACACTTATTTAAAAAAAATTGCCATTTGTTAAAGTTGCATTTTGTTATATTCATTTTTGATACATATTTTTATCTTCATGGCTTGCAAACACAAAAATTCGGAATCACCATCATGGTGAAGAACCTCTGTGACCAAGGGGAATCAAAATTCTCTTTCAAACACACAACAACAATGAAAAAGGCAAATATCAACTTTGTACCAAACAACATGCTGACTATCTACACTTTCAAGGATAATATGGCGATGAATGGCTCAAAACCGTGGAGGGCATGGTGCAAAAAGGACTCACATTTTTTACAAATGCTTTGTAAAGCCACGATGTGAACCACCATATTGATTCACTATTTAAAATCCAAAAATATAAATATTAGGCGTGAATTTACAAATCTAGAAGTATTAGTACTCCAGATTAAGCCATAACCATCAATTAGGGAGTTTTCCACTAAATAGCAATGAACCAAATGGACTAAATAGCAAATTTTGGGAGGTTAAGGCGAGACGCCAGAAAATACAATTACAAACAAATGAGGGGAAATTCTAGGAAAAAAAATAGGGATCTAAAACTAAAAAGATGTCAAGCAAGATTTGGTAGAGTAACCAAATTAGGCTAATGGTTAAAGGATGACAAAATAGAAACCAAAAATGCAAAATCAAAATGAAAACAAAAGACTAGAAGTAGGAAATGAAACTAAAAGTAAATTAAAAACCACAAAAAATAAGAAATATGAAAAACAGAAAAGAAGTTAGTAAACTTAAAACTACTATTAGAACACTAAAATAGTGGTAGAACCACGAAATTAGGCAAAAAATAGTACTTTAGGGAGTAGTACAACAAATTAGTGTAGTTTACACTAAATTAGCACAGTTATACTAATTTTGCGCGATTTGCACTAATTTAGAGCATTTTACACTAATTTAGTGAATTAACAATAAATTAGGGGGGGATTGAAAGTAGTTAGGCAAAATTAATCCCTTAGAAAGTTTAGATGTAGGAAAAATTAGGGTTTGAAGCCCTCTCTCTCAATTTTCTAAAAACTTGTGTGCATGATGTGTTTTGAGAGCTTGGTGTAAAAATGTGATAAAAAAAATGGAAGGAAAAATGCTAAGGAGATGATTGCAATGCATTAAGGTTAGAAGTAAAAAATTTATCGAGTAGGTTCACTTGTTGGATGAGTGAAATGGGTGAAAAATAGAGAGTGTTGGAGGGCATCTTGAAGGCTGATATTTGGATTATAGACGAATTTTAGGGTTTTTGTGTGGATTGGGAAGGATTTTGGGGTTGAGAATGACAGCATGTCTTTTGGACAAGGACATTGGGAGCATAACAATGAATTTGAGTCTAAAATTTGGTAGGCAGATGTGGAACAAAGTTAAACTCCTAAAGAACCTCGTCTTAAGTCATTTGGAAGAAAATTGAAGGAATAGAGGTTGTTTTCAAGGAAAGAGGTCTAATGCCATTTAAATGAGGAGCGACAACTTCAAGGGAGGATATTTGAGGCATCACAATTCATTTGAGCATGAAATTTGATGAGCGGATGCAAGGCCAAGTAAGATTCCCAAAGAGTCTAATTTTGAGTCATTTGGAAGAAAATTGAAGCAATGGTGGCCGTTTTCATGGAAAGAGGTCTGTTGTCGCTCAAAATGTGGAGTGATAACTTTGAGGGAGGATATTGGAGGCATCACAATTCATTTGAGTGTTAATTTTGGTGAGTGGATGTGAGGCTAAGTTAAGTTCCCAGCGAGTTTGGTCTTTGGCCATTTAGAGGGAAATTGAGGTAGTAGTGATCATTTGAGTCCAAAGATGTTAGCGACCGTTGCAATTTGGGGCAGTTCAAGTGGGTCAAGTTTGGAAATCAATAGTAGAGCAACCCCAACGGATTAAGATCTGAAACTTAGGGAAGAGGTCAAGCTTGAAGTTAGCTCTCCAAAGAGACAAGGATCAAAAGATTAGGAGCTTGGATAAAGTGTTGGCAGCCATTCTAGTGAAGCATGGTCTCCGACCATGGTAGCAGCGGTTCGTTTCTTCTCCCCTTTTTTTTCTTTCTGATTAGTTAAACCATGTTAGTACCTTATTAGCTAATTCTTAGATGAATATTAGAGATAGTGCTCCCTAAAGCAATTGTGGTGGTAACCACAAGGTTTTCTCTTGGCCCTTGCCCATGGAATTATAAATAGTGAGTCAGTCACCCAAAACTATCTATCATAATTGAACTACTTCCAATATGCTTAGGATACAAGTTTGCATGAAATAGATTTTTTAGTAATTGCATGGTGTGAGTGAAAGTCAAAGTGCATAGGTAAATTTGCATATATGACCATAATTTTATAGGTGTATTGTCTAAGTTAAGGTGCCACTAGAAGAAAACCGTGTTGAGTTCAACAGAATTCAAGTGACGTGAAATTCTGAAAACCACCCAAAACATAGTTTTTGGGTTGGCTACAACGCAATTTTCAGAAAACTGAGTTGTAGCCAATGCAAAAATTGCGTTTTTGGCAATTTTTAGAATTTCACGTCATTTGAATTCTGTTGAACTCAACATGATTTTTTTCTAGTGTGCCTAAGGAACTTGTGCATGCCTAGGAATTGAATCATGGAGTCATGGAGAAGATGCATATTGAATGTTAATGCATGGTGAATTAGAGTAGTAGTATACTTGTGATTGTTATTTGGAGTGTGTAGTGTAGATAAATTGTGTTTTGAAATTATTGCTAGGGGTGCAATTAAACCTATTTGGAGGTGGTAATTGTCAATTTTTAGTGTTTTTTTGTTTAAGAATGTGGATTAGATGAGTTGCGATAAATGGGGGTATTGTAATTCTGTAAATAGGTTGTAGGACTCTAATTGTTCCATTTTGGGCCCAATTTCGAGATTTTTATTAGGATACTAGTCTAGAAGGTTGCCTGAACTTCTTAGAATATGTATTAGGAGGATGTGGTGATTTTAAGACACATAATTGGGTGATTTAGGGGTGTTGCCCCTCTTCTACTTAACTCATTTAATTAAAAATTTATTAAAAAACATTGTGGAGTCCATTGCTTGGAGGCGTCTAGGATCTATGCACTCCTTGTTGGTCAACTCTAGGGGGGGGGGGGGGTTCGCCTTGTAGTAGAAAAATCTTATATATGATTGTCAAAGGAGATTTGGTACTAGATTGCAACACATCTACAAGTTAGGACTAAATTGCATTCTTGCATTTTTTTAATTCCAATTTGCTAGAAAGAGTCACTCAACTAATATATTTGATTTATTGATTTTAGATGCCTTAATTACTGCTTGTTGTGCCACTGGCCACCACATTGTGGCATTGGAGGAGAATAAAGACATTTTTTATGTCCTCCTCCTACCAATGACAAGGGCTACTCTAGCCATAGCAACAATACAAGTATCGCCTCTAATTGTGGTATCCCGAGATCCTAACGTTGCATCCATGGTTGCAAAAAAGTTTACTCGAAAGACACAATTCAATAAGTAAGTTTGTAGAGTTTTTAGTTCTTTCTTTGCATGGTCATTTTCATATTCTATAATTCTAACATTGTGTCATATCTATTATAGTCATTGACGATTGATGTAGGTGGATGTGATGATGAAGAATCAAAGTCTCTTCTTCAATCTAAAAAGACTTTTCGACTTCTAGTATATGTCGAGCAAATAGCATCACTTTTGTTGATTATTTTTGGTTGCTCCAAACCAAAACACAAGAAAGATACATATGCTTTGAATGTTTTAGAGTTCATAGATAGGTGAGCATTTGAGGGTAGAGAGACTTCAGATTCATCTACCAAACAAGGATTCTGTGACCCAGTCCATAGCCACTTAGATTCATGAGATTGAGTCATTGACAAATCTCATAAGTCAAACTATTATGTGTTGATTTTGATTATGATTGGATTTTTGTGTTTTATGGCTACATCTTTGGCGTTTTTTTATCCATTTACATTTTTGCATCATCTAATTTGTATCAAAACTAATTAAATTTGATTGTTGCTAAAATCTTAGAAAAATTAATTGCAAGTGCTTCAAAATTCCCCAAAATGACCTCAAATTTATGGACTCTCCAACTTTCCTAAACCCACAATCATAGGTCCCTTATCCATTTTTTCATCAAAAACAATTTTCTGCTCACAAGCTCATAGGCTCGCTTGCTAGCAACCTTGAACATCTACATAGTGCATCCTTGATGGTCAAACCTAATTTTGAGATTAAATTTATTGTTTCCCCCAAACAATAGAACATTGCTAATTTTTTTGCACATGAGCCCATTGCAAGATTATTTGGAACACCTCCAAACCCTTTGTTAACTTTGAAATTTCGTATATAAGTGCTTGTAAATACATTCTTTAAATATTTTGATACATTTTAGAAATTTAAAATTTGTAGTGCCAAAAAATCCTACAGAGGAAGATCATATTATAACCATTTGAAATCATCTAATAGGATGGAAAATACATTTTCTATCACTTCAAACTTTAGTCAATATCTTTCATTACAATAGGAGGACAATGAAGGTTACATTGTTTTAAATTCATGAACATGTTGAAGACTTAAGCTTGCATTGGATTCTTGCCTTGTATTTTTTGTTATTTGATCATGTTTGGTGTCGCGAGATGGAAACTTGGAATCTACCGGGTTAGTATAGAATAGATCTATTATAGTATAGAATTTTTCAAAATTTTCACTAGGCAAACGGAATTAGAACCCGTTTAGCTTAAACATTGCATTAAGGCTAAGAGGATGATCTAGGTGTTCCATAAAAGGATCCAGGACGGATATGGATTCCGGAAACCCAGATAACAACAACCTAGGTCCTAGAGTTCTAGTTTAGGAATCTAGGAAACTGTTACAGTAAACGGTCTGCTATTGGAAATAGTCGGTAGGATGACGGGAACTTAAACCCCACCACTTTCATTTCTCTTCCCTCTTTCTTCCACAGCAGTTTGCATCCGTATAGTTGAGTGAAAGAGTTGTGAATTAGCGATCGTTCTAGGAGTTGAGGATTGTGCCAGATCCGAACTTCGTTCCGGTTCTTGATGGCGAAGGGAGGTAGCCATAAACCTTTAGTCATTGCACGGATGATCTGTCCTACCAATCCGGAAAGACAGAGTGATTGGTCATAGTTAGAAGATGACTTGAACACGATAGGGTGTGTCGGCCTATTCCATAGGCCAAGAACCATAAAGAATGAGTGGATGATTCGGGAGCTCATTGTAGGAACTCCGAATCAGTATGAGTTGACAATAAGGGGTGACTCGAAACCTAGACAGATGAGGTTTGGGCAAATGTATACAGATTCTCTAAGAAAGGATCCAGATTAGCTTCCTGAACTGATAAGTTCACGGTTGGGAAGTTTAAGAATGCAACCCATTCTAAAGAAGGGTATGCCATTAGTGACTGTCTAGATGGGAGGTGGAAACGGGTCTTAGAGTTCCTTATCCCAATTTTACATCCGGAAAAGCCTACTCGGGTTACGGTCATAGTGGCCAACACCATCTTTGGCACAATGGAGGGTAAACTAGTCCACTGGGGGAAGGTCATTGGAGCAGTGGTCTCCAAACTTGCCGCCCATGTAGGGAAGCTAAAACCAGCTCAATCGGTCCTTACTTGTTCCACCTCTACCACTATGCACAACTTTTGAGTAATGCAGAGATGGTAGAGTACAACACCGGAACCACAATCTAACATTATAGCCTCATGAATGAAGTGGAGGCGGAGCAACCGACATTTGATGAAGAAGAAGAGCCGGAAGAAGAGGAGCAGCTCATAGATCATAGACAAAGGAAATCTATTGATCCGGCTTCATGAAGGAAACTCCTTGTTTTGGAGAAGGTTCCGGAAAAGCAAGAAGAAGAAATTTCCGGATTCTTCAAGATCGGATTCAATTGGGTGTTGCAAGCATAGGAGTACCATGAAAACTTAGCAAACCTACTCAAGGCGATCAACAAGGAGTTGAAGGTCGAGCCAGAGGAGATACTAGACGTAGTGAAGAAATTTCTGAATCCGGAGGAGCTGGGACGAAATGAGAAGGGGATCAAAAATCTGGAGAAGGAGAAGAATGACCTCCAATCTAAGTTGAATTGGATAAAGGGAGAGTTAGCCGCAGCAAAACAAAGGGAGAAGGAAGCTCTGCAACTCGTTAAGAACCTATCCAGTTTGGTGGATAAACCCTCAGAGCTCATCATCAAGGCCTCCTTCGTGCAGAACCAGCTAATCAAGGACATCTAATCGGATCCAAAGTAGTCAAGATCCTGGTTGATTTCTCATCATGGATGGAGGTTGTATTGAAGGAGATGCGCCAGCTCTTAGGGTGTATTGATCCAGACTGGGTCATGGATTTTGCTCACTTTCCAGAAATCCATTTTGACACGGAAACTCCGATGAAGCTAACATCATCATTGCCACTTTTGCCAAAATTGAAAGTTCTTAGAGAGACTCTCCGGCATTTAACAGAGCCCTTCTCAAGTCAGCTAGAAAAGACTATCCGGGGGAGCTTGAAGACAGTTCAAGAGCCGGCCAAGCAACCAGACATAGTACAAGAGTTGGCACCACCGGAAGTTATCGTCTCACCACCTATACTGACGATTCGTCTTTCTAAGAAGGAAACCCTTCAGACACCCAAATTGTTTATCCCAAGCGATCTGGTGGACCAGATGGGGGGACTGAAGAAATTGGCTTGGACTCATCCAAAAAGCTTCGAGTATATGCAGCAGCCTCAACCTAGGGAGGAGAAGACGACTATTGTGTTGGATGAGACGTCTTCAAGAGAAGAAGAGGACAAGAGGGAGATCACTCAGATTGAGGAATCTGAAGAAGAGGAGTACCAAACCGGATTGGAAGAGGAAGAAGAGGAGGAGGACATGGAAGAGGAAGACTCACCTTTGGAGATCCGGAAGATCTAGGCCCGGACAACATTGAGGACGACATTGATGAAGGCAACTCCAAAAGCGACTCCAAGGGCATCCATTCGGGCACCATCAAGTCAAGGCGGGAGTAGTCAAGAGAAGGTGCGAAAGGCAAAGTAGTTAGGGTTTCAGTTAGTTAGAATTTGAATTTTGAATCTGAACTGGGTTTCCAAACATGGGCCCGAGTTCCGGATTTTTAGGATCTGACTTTCCAAGTTTCTTGGGAGGTCTGTGGTTGATCGCTTGGATTTCCGGGTGACTTTTTGCCTTTGGGTTTTTGAGTTTTTAAGGGAGGGTAGGCTTGTTGTCCTTTCATTCCATCCTAGCGCTTATAGTTGGTATCTTGTCATCCTTTCTTTAATCTAAGCCACCAAGTGGACATTCAAGATTTGATCTGTCGTATATCCAGCTTTTTTGTGTTTGCTTGTGAGAGCGTTGAAGTGTAAAAGAGAGGAGGAGGAAAGGAGAAATCCAGATCTAAAGTGACTGGATCTGATTTGGGAGGGAACGTTTGGGACGTAGTTTAGGCTTGTGAATACAGTCTTGTGCGCGGTGCCTTTAAAATACAGGAATGGAAATCCAGTGAGGAGTGGCGTAGGTGTAAGTCTAGAATACAAGAGAAGGTTCCTTGCGGAGATAAGCAACCGCTAGCAAAAAAAATCCCCATCCTACTCTCCGAAAGGTTTACCAAACCCTAAGATCAGTCTAGTGAACGACTAACAATCCCCCATCGGTTCCGATTTCTATTGATCTGTCATTGTAGTGGAAAGGACTTGTTATAGCTTTGAGTGACCTGCCTTCCGAGTTGGCCATCCGGGAAGTTGTGAGAGTGTTTCTTGGTATGATCTAGTGCAACATTTGGTTTAGGTGTGTTTTGTGTAGTTTAGAGAGAGAAGAGAGTGTGAAGAATACGAGTGGTGAGTCCCTACCCCTCTATAAGATCAAAGGCGGACCCTCTAAGGATAAAACAGAGGCATCAAAAACCGATGTGTGTGTGAGAAGAGACGGATTCGAATACCAGAAAGGAGTGGATCTAGATTGCATTTCAGAAAGATAGAGATTCGAAAGAGAGAAAGGAAGTGAAAAGAGTGCTTAAGTCAGTAATACGGATAATCTCGACGTGCAGCAACAATCTAGAATCCCTTGGGACGATATTTTGAGTCATTTTATGACGTTTTGGTGTTGTAACGATACTTATGCTCTACTATATGTATGACATTTGGGCTTAGTGCCTCCTTCATGCCACCTTCATGCCTCTTCCATGCCTCCTCATGCAAGGAAAAGTTTTTTAGGCATGGATGGTTCCTTCAATTGATTCTCTATAATACATAAAACAATGCTTGCACTTGCTTCTTCAAAATTTCCTAACTTTGATGTGTTGTATCTAGATTTGGATTGTATCAAAAGTTGTGCTAAATCAAATCATGTGAATTGCCAAATTTAAGAATTCAATGATCTTTTTTAAATATGAGATACATATATAATAAAAAAAAACCCTAGATGAAGCCACTTAACTACGTAGGCTATTCTTCACTAAAAGATAGCACAACATAGGCTAATGACTTTTGTTATAAATCCATGTTTATATCTATTTTTTTGTTTAAATGGTGAGGCTATGAGGATCACCTCTTGTTTTCATTTCATCAATTTAATTCAAGTTAGTGAAGTTATTCTTTGTAGTTCCATTATACAACAAGTTTTGATTAACTAGCATGCATGACAAAAATAATTTCAAGACTCTAATTTTAGTCTTCATTTCACATTTACGGAGATCAACAAAGTCTAATTTTTCCATAGCTCTAAGATCGTGACATTCACAATCATAAGATTTACTAATTTGAACCTTGAAAAGTTTAGAAAAAAAATTACTAAAATCCTTGCTCTATGTTCGTATGATAGGATTCCCTAGGTAGTGTCTTGGATTGTATTCATGCATACTTTTTCAATATGTGTGGACTTGTTGTAGTAGCTAGAACCACCAACGTTAGTTGAGCAACTTCATTGACTATGTTTTCACTAAAAACACTCCAAAATTGCCATTTCTTGTACAAGTACCAAATTTTAGAAAAAATCCATTAGTGGACACATTTAAATGTAGTATGCTGATTTGAGAAGATGTGGAAAAAAAATCAGAAATTTCTACCATGTAGAGTAAGATATTAGTTTTTGAATTAACAAAAATCATTTTTAGGGCCCTACAAAAAATTGGGCAATTCCTCTCCATAGGGTCACATTTGTATGAAAAAAGACCAAAATAGTGGTGCTTTGTTGGGTTCATTCTTCAAGTCAAGTTGTCTAAATGCTTGAAAAATTTCAGATCATTTAGAATTGTACAATATACAAGAAAAAAAATAGTAAGTAGAAAGAAGTAGAAAATGTTTCAAAATACAAAATTGTTAAGAGTTTAGTTATGGAATTGAAAATGCCAATTCCCATGGTTGTAATGTTGTTATAAACAAGCTACATCCTATGATTTTACTTTTTTCTAGAAATATTGAAAATTGAGTTAAATAAAGGACTTCAAAGTTTCTTGTAGAGTAGAGAAATCCATAATTACTAGCAAACTACAACTCCTCATAACTTCCATCTCATTAATCAAAATGGAATGATTCAAAGCTTTCCACATGTATACATAAATCGAGAAAATCAATTTCAAATTTTTATTTCTAGAAAAAGTGATTTTTTTTTTATGTGCCTAGATTGCTTGGCTGAGGGAAAAAATTACATATCATATGATAAATGTTTAACTATGTAATAAAAAAATTTGGAAATTATGGGGCTTGGAAGAAAAAATTTGTCCCCATTTTGTGTGAAAATTTCAAAGAAAAGAAATAAAAATTCCATTTGTACTGAGTTGCCCCAAATTTCTATCTTGCCAAAAAACCCACAATTGGATCCTTTATAGGTTAAGTTTCTAGGAGCATGCATGCTAAGTATTTACATACACATAGTTTGATTTGTGGTGGCATTCTATGTCATCTAGACTGCATATATTCCATTTACATCTAATAGGTATTTGAATCTCTCAATGTTTGGAAACCTGGGTTCTAGCAATCGATTGAATATCTCTGCATTTGTACAATAGCAAGTGTGAGCATTTTATCTCTTGAGATAAATTGGGCAAAATTGGATTTTGGTTTGTTTGATGTATAAATTTCGACATATAGGTGTCTAGGCATTGTCCAATTGGCCTTCTAAGAAATGAACTATATTTTTTTGTTGATTAGTTCCAAGTATCTCAATTCTCACTTAAATTAGTTAGAATTTGCAAAAATTAGGTTCTTTGAAGTTCAATTCAAGTTTAAAGGAGGAAACTTTGGTCCTTGAGAATGAATTGACTCTTATGCCAATTTCAATTACTAAATTTTGTAGAAGATATTGTGCCAAGTCCAAAATGGTATTATCCTTTAAAAATGAGTTCATATGTGCAACTTAGAAGGGTTGAAAGTTTTGAATGAATTTCAACTATATCAGCTTCATCCATTTAGTTCTTGGTGAATAACAAGTTGTTTTGGGATTTCAAAGTAGATCTATGATTTTGATTTATCTCTCTATTTTATTTCTTACTCTATCCTTCTATTATGAAATTTGAATAATTCTTCATCCAAAAGTTGGCTAATTTTGAGCCTATATTTGTGGCCTTTGGAAGACTACAAGTTTCTAGACAATGAGGAATTGTAGGAACATTGCCACATCAACAATATGATGTGGTCGAGACATTGCCGCGTCAAATAATATTAATGATTTGATTGTTTAATAATTATTTGAAGAAAAAAATGTTATTAAATTTTTTCATAATTTAAATATTTTTTTAAATATTTTGACAATATTGTGCTAGTTCATAGGAAGGGGAACAACCTTGACAAGGTCTTCTAGACACCTCAAATCCCCTCTGATGATTTCATTGACATCTATCTCTTACAATTTGTACTCCTTTACATAAGTCTTTATAGTTTTGAAAAGGTTTGATATGCTACTACATGATTTCAATACTAACTTCTAAGTCTTAAAGTTTCGCACAAGGTTGATTTATTAATCCTCTAGTCTTTTGTACTGCATATGGTTTGAAGTTGAAGTATTTTGTTCTTGGTTTTAGAATTTCAATTTCCTAAATTATATTGATAAATTTCAATAAAGATTGCTCACATTTCCTAATTGGATATTCCTAGGATGACTAAGAGGAGTTCAAAGTTTGGGATGACTTTTGATCATTGAAACGTCAACCAAGGATTTTTCCTAGGTTTCTGGAGGTTTTGATATTATTTGGTGAAATTATGCTTCTAAGACTTATTTTTTTTATAAAAATTGGATTATCCTATTTTCAATCTGTATAATGTTTCATCGTCCAAACCAAGCTTATTAATTGTCCAATCTTCATCCTACTCTATTTTCCTTGATTTCTACTTGTTTTCTAAAAGTTGTATAGATTTGGAATTCATTTTCTTTGAACTATAGGATTTTCAATTTGTATTTGAGTTATGGTTCCAAATTCCTAAGTTTATGTAGATTGGATTGTCTAACTACATGAAGTATAGTTATGATGATAGTTTCCTAGATGCTCAATTTTATCAAGTTGACGTCATTTCTCTAAAATTTGCAAAAACTATGAATTATTTATTAACCAAAGAATTTCCTATGGAATTTAGTGAAAACCAAAACAAAAGTTAACTCCTAAAGGATTGAGTGGAGCTTTTAGGGAGACATAGTCCAATACTGTGATTTTTTGGTATGTTATCAAAAATGAAAATTGAAATTTTTTTCTTAAAAATTCAGCCATACAAAAATCAAGTAAATTATTTTATCAAAGTGTGGAAAAAAATTTTGGTCCATTTGATTGCATGGATTGGAATATTATAATGTTTGAAGTAAGAATTTTTTTTTTCATTCTTGCAAAACATGGTCAATAGACTTTGGGCCCTTTTGGGTTAAAGTTTTTGCTATACAAAAAAATGAGGATTTTGACCATTCATAAATACATGATATTAGCTTCACCCCTGAAAAGATTTAGAAGAAAATATGGAGTGTAGGTTACTCTAAATCCCCGTGCAATGCAAAGAGGTTAAGTAAATTGGCAATACACTAGTCATTTTTTGATGATTTCTTATGCCAAGAGGAAATTTTTTATTTGAAATCTGAATGGTGAAAAGTTAGAGACAAACATTTGGAATATGTGGAAGAAATTTCAAGAATTTTGGCTTCACAAATTGCAAGACAATAGGACTAGAAGTTAGAAGAAAATATTTTTTCTTGAAACCGCCCCAACTTACATAGCTAATAAAGTTTGACTCCTCTGAGAATGTGATTTGAAGACTAAAATTTTCTTTTGTTTTGACAATTGTATGCCATATTTTATTAGTTACATACATGCCAAATTTCAAAAGTTGATGAGCTTTTTTGCAAAATATTTTCAAAAGATTCTTGAATTGCTTGAGTTGCCCCAAAAGTTTAAGGTAGTATAACTTTTGATCCGAGCACCAATCAAAAAAAAATTGGTTTCCCACCAAGGAGGTACATGTTGACACATTGTGTCCAAATTTCATGAACATCCAACCAAAAATGACTTTGTAGAAACCTACTTGACATTTCTTTGCATACGTTGAATGGGCACTCAGTTCTTTAGGGGGTAATTTATAAATTGTGAATACTATACATTAATTGGTGGAGTCTTATTCAAATTAGGACAAGATGGAGTATGATGTTGATGAATTTATCCTAGTGAGATACAATATATTTTAAAAGGATGCCATGACGAATGTTGTGGAGGTCATTTTGCAAGATTTGTAACTACTATAAAAGTGTTACATTTTGATTATTGGTGGCTTATTTTATTTAAAGATTCTGCAAAATATTTTAAGAAATGTGACCCTAGCCCAAATATCTTTTAAAAAGTGGCAAATTGATTTTATTAGCCCAATTACCTCCCCTAGTGAAAATGATAGAAAATAATATATATTAGTGGTCATTGCATATGTGACTAAATGGGCTAAAGCTTAAGCCACACATATAGATAATGCCAAAATAGTGGAAAAATTTATATATAAAAAAAATATTACATAATTTGGTTACTTGGTAAGTAATAGGGGCATTCATTTTATATATTCAACTATAGAAAACCTTACACAAAAGCATTTGATTAAACATCATAAATCCATGCCTTATTATCTTAGAGCCAGTGGACAAATTAGAAAAACTAATGGAATTCTTTGTAAAATTATCACAAAAATAGTCTAAGGATCTAATATAGATTCGGATGAAGGATTTTTTCATACTCCATGGATATATTGAATAGCTTGTAAAGTGAGGGTTGCTATAATGTGAGCCTAAAAACATGAGCCTATAAGCCTATAAGCCTATACGCTTATATGTTATAGATGTCTATATAATAGAAACCTTCTATGATTATAGTGTAGCTATGTTAAAGATACCTATATTATAGGTGTTCATGTTGTAAGCACCTTCTATGATTGTAGTATATCCACTTATACATATGCCCAATGCTCACATGCTTGCATTTCCATGCTCACACACTAGCACTATTGCCTATTAAGTAACAACAAAAAGAGTTCCTTTTCAATTGGATTATGGTCAAGAAGCTATACTTCAAATTGTATTAAAATTACAATCTTTATATATAGCTGTAGATTCTAGACTTGGTGATAAGGAATCTTTGGAACATCATTATGCTATGCTTCAAAAATTAGATGAAATACAAACTCAAGTATATTTTTTCCCTAAATGCCCAAAGCCTTGAAATTTATGAGGTTAAAGGACATCCCATGCATAACCTGAATCAATATATGGCTTCTCAAAATCTACTCTACAATTTTTTAAATGAATTTCTAGTGTGATTTTTTCTCCAAAATTTAATGTATTTGAGAGCTTTCTTTGAGAAAAAAAATCTCATTTTTGAGAGCTTTCAACATTAAAAAAAATCAAGATTTGTAATGGATATCCTTGCACAAAATCTTAAATTGAAAATTCATAATAATTTTTGATGCTAAAACTAAACTTCAAAAAGAACTTTTCCAAAACAAAAGCTACTAAAAATAATAACTTGGTTAGATTTTAGTGAACTTCAAATATTGTCAACACCATAATTTGGTGCCTTGGGCGTTTAAGGGTTAACACTAGCTGCTAACTAAGTTAGCCGGAATCGCTCACAACTGATCTTAACGATTATACTGGTGACACAAAGAAGGAGAAAATATATTTGGTGGCCTCGGAGAAGTGCTCTTACCTTACTTCACTTCATTTGGCCGACGAGAGGGAGGTGATATGCTTTCCGTGGCCGCGTTGGCTTGCCTGCTTGCCTGCCGATGCCGTGCCGCTGGGGCTCTTGTCTTCTTTGACTGCCGTTCCCTCCGCTTCCCCTTCCCGTCGCTTTCATGGGACGCTCGCTGCTTTCCGATACATGCCCCTCTCCTGGGTCTTTTCGCCGGCCCTTTCGTCCCTGCTTGCTTGTGCCGTTGCTCGACTCCTTGTCTGCTTTGCTATTTTCTGCTTCGCCTTGCCTTGTCTGCCAGTCGTTGCTGTCCGGTGCGTGCCCGAATCTCCATCGCCGCTGCTCGGAAGCGTAGTAATTTAGTATCTCTTGATTCCTCCTTCCTTCCCTACCTCCCCTGCTCCTCTTCTCCTCTCCTCTCTGTCTGTTTCCCTTCCAGTAAGGTATTCATCGCCACCACCTCCCATTCACCCCGATTCGATCCCATCCGATCCGATCCCTCCCTTCTCTTCACCCTCCTTCGCGATCTGCCTCGCTTCATCTCTCCCGCCCGGCCCTCGGCCACTAGTTCAATCTTCTTGATTGGTGCATCCCGCAGCCGCTCCTCCTCCATCTCTTCTGACCGTCATCATTGATTGCCCCAGCCCGGATAGATACTCTCGATGGATGGCTTGTGTCCGCGCTGACCGCATTCTGGTTGTAGCTCAGGACGTCTCCTCATCCAATTAGGGTACGCATTTCGCCTTCGCAACCCTAACTATCTGGCTTGGCTTAGCTCTGCTCTCACGAGGTCGGGGCTTACTACGATCCGGATTTTGTAGCTATGGCAGCTGAAGGGGAGGACATGACCAACCCAGATGCATCAGATTTTGTGCAGGAAGTCACGCCCTTCCCTCTGGCGCAAGATCTTGTACTCCTCTCGAAGCAGTCGTTGCAGTCAGCATTTAGCGAGACCAACAAGCCAAGTCAAGATGAAGGTAGCATCCATGAACCCGGGTCTCGGGCTCCGGGACATCCGTTTCAACTTTTTTCACAAGGTTCGATAGTGAATGGGGTGGAGGTTGAGGATGTACTGCAACGTCTTGCTGCGGATGATGTGGATGGAAGTGGATCTGTCCCACCTCCAGAACACTCACTTTCGGAGGATTCGAATTCGGATAGTACTGGCTTAGGGGATGTTTCAGAAAAGAGAGTGGGCGAGAAAATTGCACTTTTTGAAGGGCTAGCTGTCCAGCAAGGGGATGAGAATGAAGAGCTCGCCCTGGGTAAATTAGAGATTTTAGACAGCCAAGATGCCAGCCAGAATGAATCGAGGACAAGACTTGGAGCTGAACTTCCGGACGTACATATGAATGGTGCGGTGCCCGGAAGTTCTGATGTTGACGGACTAACCGTTGAAGAGGAACGGGTCACAGGCGACAGTGCCGTTTCTTCAAGGGAAGAAGTTTTATTCGAGGGGCTTACTCTTGTAGATCCCCCAAGTGAGTCCACTGGAAGAGAGGCTGCTGGTTTGGGATTAGATGAAGTTTCTGTGGTCGTGGAACTAGAGGAAGTGATTGACGAGTCTGGGAGAGTGGAGGTTGAGGTTGAGAGCTTGGCGATACGTGAAACCTTGAATGAAACGTCCAAGGAAAACGAAGCTTCGCAAAGTTCTCATATGGAAGTTACACATTCTAATGGAATACATAAAGTTGAAACATTAGGAGAAATACTTTTGAGGGACCATAGGGAAGAAGTGTCACGGGAAGTTGGAAAGGGGACAGGTCTTGAGACCAGCAGTAGCCAAATCATTTCAAGCGACCATGCAAGAATTGCATCCGATTCCATGGGTAGCACGTCAAAGAAATACCAAGGCAATAGTGATTCTGTACCTCCGAGAGCTTTGAAGCCGGCACCCGTGGCCAATTCCGACGGGTACGTGGTCATCCTAATTATGGAATTTTTACTTCCAATGAACCAACCACGCAAGAACTAGTAGGCGCAGTCGATGTGGTCGCTGTTGGCGAAGCTCTTTTTCCAGTTTGTACTGAAATATTATTTTTTCTGGCACATCGACTCTGTGTAGATCATCTATGATTTTTCAGGTCCCTGTGGAAACCTAAATACTGGACGGCAATGCCATGAATAATGAACTTTTTGGGTACCTAATCAAGTCTTCTGCAATGTTGACTTGCTGACTTCGTTTTATCGTGACTGTATTTCAGTTGCATGGAATTGGCCATGTATTTCTTTATTGTGAAATTTTATCAGCTTTTCTGGTCTTTCTGATGATCAATATTCTCAGTAAAATTTGGCTGCATGTTGACCGAAGACTTTATCGTTGTTTCCAGTGTGAGGTTGCTCTGATTATCTCTTTTAGTAAAGGTTAATGCCCATCCAATGCGTGCAGCTGGAACTCTTTAATCTGGACCTCTTCTGTAATCTTTATTTCCTGGTTCATGAAGCAGCTGACTTAATCCTTGTCATACGCAGAAATGACGTTGTGAGTCACAGGTCATCCACCAGTGGCACAAATATAGTTGGAGACATTCTGTATAACATTGCTGTTGGGGATGAGGAAGGACGCTCCCGACAACGCATTCTGGCTTTTGCGGCTAAGCGGTATGCAATGTCTGCTTCCTGACTGTTCACTGCAGAACTAGATAATGAGTCAAGTATGCATGACTATGCAATTAATGTCCTGCATCAGAAAATCTCTTGTAGTAAGGAAGGAAGGGTATCAGTTTATTAATGCAAGGTCAAGAAGACACGAGTATGCCCTGTGCTATTTGGCACAACTATAAGCGGTTCAACCTGTTCATTCCTTAGGTTCAAATTACCTGAAACCATCTTAGTGCATCCTCCTGATCGAGAGATTTCCAACTGCACCTTGGGCGCCCCCTTGGGGCTCATGGTCCGGGAGATCTCAATATGACGTGCAAAACAACCAACCTTGCCAGTTGGACATCTGTAAGAGTCAATGTGCACTCCATGAAACGGTGCCTGGGCTTGAATCTGAAGATGTATTTGAGCTAACCTCATCTTTCTTCACAGCTATGCAGCCAACGTGGAGAGAAATCCCGAGGATCATGATGCTCTTTACAATTGGGCATTGGTGCTTCAGGTATGTCCTCTAGCATGGCCACATTTACTTTCTGGATGCCTTTGAACAGATTATGCATCAGTCGTTCTACCTGTTGTGTATGATATTTTGGGAAGTAAAAACCTCTAATTGTACTCCTCGTTCCTCAAATGTAAATGTTCAGTTATTTGAGGTTCCTGTTTGAGCTTCTTACACAACGATATATCCACATTTTGCAGGAAAGTGCAGACAACGCAGGACCAGAGGTAGGTTCTCCAGGGAAGGATTCACTGCTGGAGGAAGCGTGCAAGAAATACGAAGCTGCTACTCAATTGTGTCCCACTCTTCATGAGGTGCTTTTCCTGTTAATTGATGTATTACTATCAATTTGACTTTCTATCCCCTGTGCCCCACCCGACCGGGAAGATGCAGGTCTTATGTGCTGAATCTAGTAGTGACAAATGGAATTGACTTGGGTGCTCTGCCTTGGGTATTATGCTCTGAAACTTAATGCGTTCTTTTTTACCAGGCTTATTACAATTGGGCCATAGCAATATCTGACCGTGCTAAGATTAGGGGTCGCACCAAGGAAGCCGAAGATCTCTGGAAACAGGTTGGCAATCAAATCCTCAGCCCGTGAATCGATTTGCTTATCATCGAGAACTCCGTTTGTTTTTACGTAATTCATGCTGAATCGTGAATTACTGAATTATTGAATCATGAATTATCGACCTCTTGTGCGTCTCTTATACTTGTATCTTTTCTCTACGAACATCTGGCCACCTTCCTTTTTTGAGTGAGGAGTGTCATTTTTGATTCAGAGTTCACCGTTAGAATGTGTTGTGCAGATGACACTGGCAAGCACCTGATTGTTCAGACCATCATTAGCCGAGTTTAGGATATAACGCATGGCTGGAACCCATGCTCTTGAGTTCTTCATCAGAGATGTTGCCTCTGTCATCGAGATAATGCCTAATATTTGATTTGTTGTGTAGGCTTGTGACAGATATGACCGAGCTGTGCAACTGAATTGGAACAGTCCTCAGGTATTTCCGATTGATCCGCTACATCCGGCCTTTCAAGAAGCTTTTGCCTTTGCCTCCAAAGATGATAGGTTTTCCTTCTTGTTTAGTGTTTAAGTGGACTTTGATTTATGCTCATGAGTCATGCACCCATTGTCATGTTTTGATGGACGAATCTTGGTGCTTCCTTGATTCATTTGTGCCTGATGTGTTGCACTCAATTGGATTTTGCTTTCTTTACTATGTCATGGATGAGTCTTACACCCGCAATGAAGCTGGCCGTGATCAAGAACATGATTTGTAAATTTATTATAGCAATTCATCTACTTAGTATCACTAACACACCGGTTTTGCTCGACAGGCGTTGAATAACTGGGGCCTGGCATTGCAGGTGACACTTTTACTGGGATATCTTAGTTCTATAGTCTATATGGTTCTTCAAGATGCTCGTCCTTTGGAGCTGTTTCTCGATATGATTTAAATTCTGAATCATACTCCTTGTACGTGCTATTCTTATGTGGTATGTTAAATTGCAGGAACTTGGAGCCATTGTTGCATTGAAGGAGAAGCGTGCTATAGTCAAGAAAGCAATAAGAAAGGTAAGATCTGTTAGTGCCTTTCAAAGCTTGAACTGCTGATCTATACGGAGGCAGAGAGATATTGGTTTTCTGGCTCAGTTTGATTGACCTCAAAGTGTCGAATGGCTAACTGTTGTCCAGTTTCGCGCTGCTATTCGACTCCGCTTTGACTTCCATCGTGCTGTTTACAACTTGGGAACGGTGCTGGTAAGTTTGAAACACTTGTGACCGCTTTTTAGTACTATTTTGATGTTCCAACAGATTTGAGGTTAGTTTAGTTGCTCTCTTTTGTACTTGGTGAATCCCTCATTGAGTGCTGCGGTGAAGGGCGCGTAAGTCCTCACGAGTCTGCATTTGTTGGATGATGATCTACTCATGCGGTACATTCTCCCTTGACAGTATGGTTTGGGAGAGGATATCGCAAGGACTGGGCGGAAGTTGACATCAAAAGATCTTACGCCAGCTGATTTGAACAGCTTGTCGGCAATCTACATCACAGCTGCGCATGCACTGAAGCCTGACTATCCAGTAGGATTTTTATCTTCACTGGTCACTCTTAAATTTTCTTTGTATTGAGAACACCGTTCTGTTCTTCGAACATTTGACTCAATTGTTCTTGTGGACTGTTCTACCACTAGTTTGAATGGGCCACCGCATTAGCATGATCTTCTGGTAGGTGTAGTGGATGCATGATTTATAGATCGAGACTGTAACGAGGTCGGAGAGGAGAAGGAATGCAAGTAAATATATGAGTGCAAGGATCTTGTTTCCCAAGTTTTTGGTTATGTGTTGAGAATAGAGTTGAAGCTAGTACAAATGTTTGGCTTGTGCACTTATTATTAATTCTTACCAGCCTTTCTCAATGACATTGCTAGATTAATTTTCCTGATCTCATCTTTGTACTCACAGTTGATCTACTGAGTGGGAAGTGTAGGTGTATCGAGATGCTTTGCGGCTTGTGCGGAATTTTGTGAGAAATCTCAACTTTTGCTTGTGTTTTCATAGTTTCAAGCTTGAATTGTTTCTCGCAGTTTGTGTTGTTTGGCCAGTCTATATAAGTGTTCATTTGGTTTGTCTTTTACAGTTGCCTCTGCCTTACCTTAGAGCTGGATGGTTGAGGATCCCACCTACTGGGGACTCTCTGGCTCCACACAGTGACTGGTTGCGGTTGTGGTTTGTTCTTGATCATGAAGCCCTCTATGAGGTAACTCACAACTGCGCGATTATGGTCTTATTTTGTGGTCTTACTAGATCAATATTCAGGCCATTTCTTCTTTTTTAAGTCAATACGTACTTGTGCTCATGCTCACCGAACATGCGCGTACTCCAGATTTCCTTAAGTTCTTCATTTTTCTTCATTAAAGTGCTTGATGTCTAGCTACGAGTATACTTTCCTTTGTGTATAAAGGCTTACTGTCACATTTCTGTGTGCAGATAGAGAAAGTTGATCGCAAGTCCCTTGCACATAGCTATTCCAGACGCTCTAGCATTCTCACGTCAGACAGCAATACTAGCAGCAGTTTTGCCTCTAGATCATCAGTTTTAAGAATTGAAATGGAAGAAATTGTTTGTCTGGCTCCAACAGCAGATCTTAGCCTCCCACCTGGGGGTGGTTTTTGCATTGATACTGATGCTGGTCCACAATATCTGGTTTGTTTCTCTATCAAGTTCACTTCTGTCACGTTCTTATCTTATGAAGTCCATGCTCTGACTTGTAACGATGCCTGACCAGATCATCTGAAGAGATGATTTGTGCTAGTAGTAAGTTCGCACATAATGTATTGCAACGTTTTTACCTTGTGCACTAATTAATTATGGCCAGTGCGCAACTTACAATGTTTCTGTCGTATTGAGTCTTCATATTTGGGTCAAAGTTCTGTGACCATAGAGCTTCCTGAACTTCTGAAATCTGTACGTGGTCTCAAAACTATCTACTCAAGTTGTTTTTAGAATTTCCCATCTCGTCTGAAGAGTATAATATTCAACGAATGTTGACGAGAGGGTTGATGGTGTGCAGATAGCAGATACTTGGGATGGCATGGATGCGTGGGTGGATGCTATTCGGTTAGTGTACACAATATATGCCCAGGGCAAAAGGGATGCCCTAGCTAACGTGCTAGTTGTCTGATAGACAGTAGAAAGTATTTATGCACGAGTTGGGAAGGTGTATCAATTCAATACAGAAAATTTAGGTTAGTAGGTGTCTTTGTTGTTTAGGCTAGCTTCTGGATAACATGACTTCATGGAAAACCCGGGCTTTACTGCATTTAATCCCACTTGCCAATAAGAAAGAATTCATAGATCATGGTTCAAATATCTGTCTGATCTAAGCTTCTTCTTCATGAGGTGTGCACGTGGCTAAAATTTACGTGAAAACTTAACTTTGTAGTTTACGCACGAGGTGCGAGGTTATGGATATGGTAAACTTTGTGTGGATATGTCAAATCTGCAACTTTGGTATTACACTCAGAAATAGGTCCCTAAATCTTACCGTATTTTTCTCGCTTGATGAGTCCTACCGATCCTGTTTGCAAAATTCAAATTTCAACACCAAGCTCCACTTGGCGTCAAGCAAAGGAATAAAAAAATTTGAGCACTCCCATTGGGGGTCGAGCCTGGATCATTTCTAAAGCCTTGGCCTGTGAGATAGCTCAAATTTTCAGTTGCACTTGACCCCTGCTTGTTAACCCCTGCTTGCTAAATGCCCAAGGCCATTTTTGAGCTTCTAGGATTTTGCTTGAAATTGAACAAAAATCCATTGTTTGGTAAGTTGTATCAATTTTTTATTTATTTATAACCATACAAGACATGTTAAAGATCACACAAGAAAAGAAAACACAACAATATCACTTATGGATTGAAAGATTATAATATTTGATCATAAGGATGTTAACCCCTAAACATTTAGATTCATCTCTAGAATTGATGGTTTGAGAAAAATCATTATAAAGTTCTATTTGGAAACATATTTTGGAATTGAAATGCAAATGAAAGTTGTAGATTTTGATTTGTAGATACCATTTGTATGGTTAGATTCACCAATGCTATCACCAATCTTTTTATATAAATTTTGATAGAGAAGTTCCAAAATTTCTTCAAAATTTGATTGCAAGTAAAATATTCTCATTTTTTTGAGTAAACTTTGTTGGAATGGATTTGAAATGAGGTTCTCTTCACATGGTGCTTTTTTGAAATTTTTGTGTTCTTCCTATATATGACCTCATTTTGGTTGATCCAGTTTTCAACTAAAGTCAATGCAGTTTGACAACTTCACATACTTGCACATTTGTAATTTTAGAAAAATATAAACTCTAGTAACACCAAATCCAACCCTCAGATAGGACAACTTGATAACATATCTTCACAAATTAACCCCTAAATGTATTTGACTATGTTTTCACCAAAAACGCTCCAAAAATGTCATTTCTAGTACAAGTACCAAATTTTAGAAAAAATACATTTTTGGACAAATGTAACTGTAGGATCTTGTATGAAGCTGGTTTGGGAAGATGTGGAAAAAATTCCAGAAACTTCCACCGTTTGGATTGCAAGATAGTAGCATTTAAAGTAACAAAAAGTCATTTTTGGCCTTGCAAAAATCCAAGCAGCTGCACTTCACAAGGTCAAATCATTACGAAAAAATGTCCAAAATGGTTGTAACTCTTTGGATTCATTCTTGAAGTCATGTTGGCTACATGCTTGAAAAGTTCTAGATCATTTGGAATTGTACAACATATAGGAAAAAAATAGTAAGTTGAAAGAAGTAGAGAATGATTCAAAATACTAAATTGTTAATAATTTATTTATGGAATTGAATAATGCCAATCCCAATGGTAAAATTGTTGTAATAAACAATCTACACCTCACTTTTTTACTTTTTTCCAAAAATATGAAAAATTGAGTTAAATAAAGGTCTCAAAGTTTATTTTAGAGTGCAAATTTCATTACTACCCACAAACTACCCACAACTAAAACTCTTCATAACTTTCATCTCATAAATCAAAATGGAATGATTCAAAGCTTTCAATGTCTATATAAATCAGTAAAATCAATTTCAAATTTTTATTTTAAAAAAAAGTGATTTTTAAAGAATTTTTTTTTGCTACCTGGGCTGCCTGCGAAGCAATGAAAACAACATATCATATAATAACTTCTTAACTGTGTATTTAAAAGTTATGAAAATTGTTGGATCTTAAAGCTATTCCTTGGGCACATGTTGTGTGAAAATTTTAAAGAAAAAAAAGAAAAATTCCATTTGTAGTGAGTTGTCCAAAATTGCTATGTTGCCAAAAAACACCATTTGGTCCTTTAGGGGTTAAAATAACTTTCATCCAAGTAGTTAAGAGGATGAAACTGGAGTTTCAATCTGTTCATCATCTAGAAAATGGACGTTGACGCATTTAGGGGTTAAAATTGCAAAAGGGATTAGAAGTCTTTCAATCCTCTTTTCACATGTCAAATCTAAAAAATTGGTCACCAAAAAAATATGAGGTTGAAGGGCCTAACATGCATAACTCCAATCAATTTTGTAGCTTTTCAAAATCTACTCTACAGATTTTAAAATCAATTTCAAATGGATTTTTTTTTTTGAGATCTAGTGTATTTGAGGCTAATTTCCCAAAGCCTAGAGTACTATGGAAGGTCAAGATTGCAATTGACTCCCTTGCACAAAATCTTGAATAGAAAAAATCATAAACAATCATTTTCAAAATCAAATTTTTGATGCTAAAACTAGACTTCAAAAAGAATTTTTCAAAAATATAAACTACGAAAAATAAGAACTTGGTTAGGTTTTATCTAACTTCAAAGTATTGTCGACACCAAAATTTGGTGCCTTGGGCATTTAGGGTTTTATGTGGACATACCAATTTCCACATGCCTATCTAAAAGTGCGCTCTAAAGATCTTGAAAACAAATTGTTAATTTAATATGTATTTCGGTGTATTAAGATTCATTAAGATGTATTTAAGATGCACTAACAATATACATCAAAATTAGGGCATGGTTTTAAATTCCTATTTAGTTAAACTTTGAAAAATTATACCCCGTAATTCATATGACATCCAAAAAGTATGCAACAAATTGATTTTGAGGCCCAAGCGGAAGGACAATGGATCTCAAAGTTTGGATTTGCGTGGAACGTTGGACGGTGGAAGTGGGCAGCACTATCATTCATGACGCGAGGATATCTTTAAAGGTCTGGCAAAGTTAAAAGTAATGGAAGCAACCAAGAACAACTATACAGCCAATAGCGATGCCTAGGCCACCAACTCTAGTTCTTCAAGCCAAAGTAGCTTCAGGGTCTCTTTTACTATTAATAGCATGGAAAAGAATCACAAAAAAATACTTAGAGTTGTTGAATATTATTACATGTATGGTAAGGCTCTTTGTTTCTACTTACATTCTAGGCAATCATTTGCCTTCTTAATTCAATCACTTCAAAGGACACTATGAACAAAAGTTACATACTCTTTGTGTATTCAATCTCCTAAATAAGTCAAACATACTAAACTTAAAATCACTTGCATTTCTTTTTTCCAAGGATTTTGCTACATTATGTAAATGAACATCTCATGTCCCCTCATGAGTTGTTGCAATCGATGCAATTCGACTCACTTGTTCTAAGTTATTTGAGCCCAACCCTTATTCAAAACTATCTATTGTTGGTATTTATCCTTGGGTTCAACAACTATTACTTTGATGGAGCTTCGCACTCATTTTTCAAAGTCTCAAGATGACCATATCATCTCAATTTAATGAATAAGGCGTTATTACTTCTTGACAGATTCGAGTGTTGTATATAACTATTATAGTCACTACTAAGTCCTACTATTGAATAAACAAAGGACAATGAAGGCTTCAATTCCACTCTATTTAAGTATATGCTATGGACAAGCATAGATTTATAATGATTTGTACTTTGAATTTTTTTGGTAAACACATGGTTGTGAGTGGCATTCATCAATTCCTACCTATATTTTTGGTTTCTTTTTGTTTATCTAATAATATAGTTCAAGCTTCATCAATCAGTTTTGGTACTTCCATCTTCTTAAAATGATGCTAATGGTTGCTTCTACCTTATGTTGGGATTAAAAGTCCAATGTGGATGCAGTGTTGCTCAATTAAGCATTGACACTAGTAGTGCTAATTATATAGCATTTGTGCATTCATAAAAACTATCAAACCAAATAAATAGAAGAATTATGCTTCTATGATGATTGATGATGCTAGTGCTTGAATATGTCGTTTCATGATTCTATAATTTAAGTGTGAGGGTCTCACTTTGTACCCATACAAGCCATCAAACATATAGTTAGAAAGCTTGTATATGCAAGTTGTCAACAATTTATGCATTACCTATTGTCATCTATGTAACCATGTCCAAACCGGTGTTCTTGAATGTATGTTAAGATTAGAATACATGAAGTATAAAATCTCTTAAACAAATTATTCTCCAATCCCCATTGATTTGACATGTTCTTCTATTGTTGTTACATCACATCAAATTACACAAACTGCAATAAGATACACTTTAAAGTAAGAAGAGCTATACTCAAGATTACAAAGAGGTTTCATGGCTATATTTCTAAGAACATGAAGGATGATTTGTATATGTGGTAATCTACCCATGGAAAGTGCCTAGTGCAGTGCAGCATGATCTAGGATGGTGTGAGCTCCCAATTTATCATTTAGGACTCATAGTTTGTTTGTTTTTTTAAATTTCGCAATTTAGGAGGTAATTAGATGTAAAAAGACCAAAATAGAGCTTAAGACCAAAATAGGTTGTGACATACTAAAGTAGGTATTTGGTCTCAATTAGGATTTTAGGTCTAGAAACACCTCAAATGCCCACCTATACATAGGCTAGAACCCAAAATGGTGGAAGTTAGAAGAATTGAGTGAAGATGCCTAGAAGAGCCAAACCTACCAAATCAATAGCTTAGTCTAGCTAGAATCAAGCCAAGAAAAGTCCTATAAGAGCCCAAGGTAGGTCTTAGTTTTCCCATTTCTCAATTGAAACCGTAGAAGCTTCAATTGTTAGCATTGTAGAGGATACTATATTAGAACGGGCTTGTAGAAGAATCTACATCCTATGGGCAAGGATCTAGGGTCTGGAACATGCTTGGGAATTGGAAGCGAAGTCCATTAGCCAAAATTTCCTCGCACGTGAAAGATTCTCAATTTTCCACGTATTTGGTGGAAGATAGGATTTATCCTCCCCATCCCTACATGTGCAAAGTAAGAATATGAGCTAGCACGGACATTGTGGGATTCTATAAGAGATTGAGAGGCATGAGCGCCAATTTACCCACCCTTAGTAAATCGCAAGCATAACCAGGTTCTGGGTTTTGGCTAACTGAATCCTACTTTTGCGTGTCTAAGCATGGTCCATTGTGCCTTTCAAGAAATGGATCTTTTTACTAAGTGCCTATAGTGATCTCAAATTTGCAAGATTCCCTTAATCTACTTCTAATGTTTTGGCTGATCGAATGGAGGACCTATTGTATGTTTTGGATGGAACCTATGTCAGGACAAAACTAACCTAAGAAGCCTCTACTTCATCTTTTTCCATTTCTAGAAAACTAAAACTTGACCCTATCCGACTTTCCTAGCCAAAGTTATGAGTGGATGAAGTTTGACCACTACTCGGTTCTTCAAACTTCATCCATCGATTGACCTAGTTTCCTAATTCAAAAAGATTCGAGATTTTTAGGGATGGGTCAAAAGACTTGCTCCTACCTAGATCTGGAGTTTGGCCCTAATTGGAGATTCCCACGAAATTCTCATCCGAACCTTATCTAAACTTCATCCGCTAATTTTTCCTAACCTATCATTCGGAATTCATTTTTTTCTTTGGCCTTAGACCGGCGATCCCCAAACTAACTAACTTTTGCTTAGTTGCTACATAATTTCTTCATGCCTTCAGTGTTAAATTCAAAAAAATCTTCCAAAAATGAACATTTAGCTAATTTCACTGAAGTAGTTGTGGGATTGTTGCCCTAGACCCTAATTGATAGCCTACTCCTAACAGTTCCTTGATTTGTGGTCAAATCCTATGTCTAATTATTCTTCATCTAAATCAACTCTAACCTTCATCCGGCGATAACTTTCTTGTTTTTTACCCGATTTGGGCGTGCCTTAGGGTTTCAGAGAACTATAGTCCTCCTCTATAAGTTTCTACCCTAAGAAGTGGCCAGACCTATGGTCCTAAGGGTCTAACCTAGGGGTGGGCCTCGGCCAAAGTTACTAATCACTAATTAGGGACCTTGAAAGAGTTAGGAAGGTTTTGTCTCGTACCTCAGAACTTGAATCATTGATCGCGCCCACCGGAAGCTCTCCCTCTTCTGCCATGAACTCCTATGCTGTGATACAACAAACCACCGTTCTAATCATAAAATAACTTAATACAAAAGTTTATTCGTGGGCTTTGTCCCATTTCCTTCCCTTTCTCTTCTTTTTCTTTCTGCACTACCCCACCTACGTACTATGGTGGCTCAAGTACCCTTGGTCCTACCTACAAGGTTAGCCAAGGACGTGTCATGGTGTCCTACAAGGTTGAGCTACCTCTTACATACTAGTCTCATGCTTAATCTTGAGGTAATTACCTAATTTTAATCTAAGGGTTCTAATCCAACTTGGGGATTCTATTCCTATCTTATCTACTCCTCCTCCTGTCCTTCAAAAGGTCTCTCCTTCTTGTCACTTCCACATTCTTCTAGTCTTCCACCACCTTCATTTTGCTTGTTCTTTTTACCTTGGTGATGTTTTGTGGGGGATGGAGCCAAGGTTGACGAAAGTGAGTGTCCCAGGCAAAATCGAGTCCAAAAATCAGACGTCCGAACGTTCGGACTCACAGACTCTGCAAACGCTGCGTCTCCGGTGGGTAAAAAACACCGTCCGCAAATTTACCTTGGATAAATGCGGACGGGCGGTTGGGCGATCGAGTAGTCACGCAGTCGGGCGGATAGGCAAACGAGTGGTCAAGTAGACAGGCGGTCGAGTGGTCAGGTGGTTGGGCAGATGGCAAATGGACGGTTGGGTGGACGGCAGATGGGCGGTTGGGCGGATGGGTGATCAGCTTGGGGATGCTCACTATGTAGTCGCAACAACTTTCACTTGTAATTTACGAATTCATTTTTTAGAATTTTGGGGCGTGTTATATACCGTTGGAAAGGTCTTGGAAATACCTTTACATTTGTATGTCACATGCCCTAAAACTCAAAAACCTCTAATCGGAAATGCCAAAGGAAGTTTGTTGCTTCAAAAAGTGAGTGTTCGCCTTGGTGTTTGCTCATCCGCCTAGCTGTCCACCCTCCTGTTTGCCCCCCTCCCCCCCCCCCGTTGGCCTTCTCGTCTGCTCCCCCCCATCCGCCTGGCAAACAAGCGAATGGGCGATCAGCGGGGAGACACTCACTATGTGGTTGCCTTGCTTGCTGCCCTCCCATCCACCACGAGCCTTTTTCGTCTACTTAGTCTGTCCGCCATTGCTGACCGCCCTGACCTTCCGAGCCGATGTAACAATGTCTGCCTCCTTCTCTAACCTACTTCACCTCTATCCGCCGGCAGTTCTATTACATTTAATTCTAAAAAGTTGCAAAACTGTAGCTTCATTTCCAAAAAAAACTCTTTAATGCGACAAGTATCCTATGCAATATTAATGTAAGAAAAGATAATTCCAAGTTTTCCTCCCCACATTTAAACATGCTTTCCAAATCCTATACCCTAAACCCTACAAAAAAAAATCTGAATTGTAGAACCCTCAATTGTACATATTAACTTATAATGTTGTATGAGTTTTCAAAAGTAGTGGTGCGGTATGTGAAATATGTTTTATTTTTTAATTCTTTGAAGTTTAGAATGCAATCATGACAATGTGATGCATATGTAGATCGTACTATCTTTGTCATTTAGGTTTCAATTGTTCTTAAGATTTACTTTATTATGGGCTACTATATAAATGCAGATCATTGGATTATAACCTAGAGTATTTCTTCAATTTTTGTTGTAGAATGCATTTGATAGTGCAAAACACCAACGTAAATATCCTAAAAGAATTTATATTATCTCATTATTCTATTATAACATTTATGGGATGATGCTCAAAATGATTTAAGCACTTTCATGTAATTTTATGTGATATGATGTGGACTACATTAAAGTAAGCATTTATACAATAAAAATGAAATGGAGGTTCTTATTATACATGCTTATACTTATGTATACGTGTGTGCACCCTAAATTGTAAACCATCAATAAATTTATCACAACCCTAAAATATTAGAGCTTAGGTAGTGTAAAATGTGATTGACCTTCAAATATGATGAGCTTTCAAATACAACAATTGCAATAAGTAAATCATACTCCAATGATTACAAGTCTGTTTCATCTCAAGACTTTTTCACAAATGATTTTATGAGAAGGTTCATAATATCATATCTTTTAGATTATAAATTTACAATATTGATTGAATTGCTTATGTAGTTGTGTAGGCCTAGGATTTTTGAAAATCTTAAACCTCTAAAGTCCTAAGCCTTTTTTTTCTATCGAATATCATTCAAAATTGCCATTTCTATTGTGAAGAGCAAAAAACTTTATAAATTAACTTTATATCTAACCATAGGAATTTGTACTAGATTAGTATAAAAATGTGTGGGAGTAATGTTATCATCTTGATAACATTAAGTGCATACATTGCATGATATTTGCATTTAAAGTAAGAAAAAAAATCTTTTCTTTCGTCTTGCTATACTTGATTCTTGGGCTTTTGATTTTCTTCACTTTAAATTTTGGCACTAAAAATTTTAATTTTATAATATTTTTTGTTGAAGAATCTAGCTAATAAGCAAAGAATCTTGAATAAAAATTCAAAAATAAATCATTTACTTGAGATCATATTTCACAAGAGTCCCTTATAAGAGTATAGGGCCTTTGAGACTTTAGGAATTAATTACTTTCCTTCAAAGGCATAGAAATCAATTAGAAATTGAAACCAATTAAATTGTTACAATCTTGACTTTGAATATCTTTTACTATTAGCCAAAAAGTATTGTTGATATGGCAAACTTGTAAAAGCCACCAATGTAAAACTAAATTCCTTTTAATTACACATCCATTTGAATTCTTTGTTTACAAATCAAATGATTTTCCAAAGAAGAGGCTATTTGGTGACACTTTTCATAGTTGTATTGATTTAGTGCCTCGCTATATAACATATTAAAGAGATAATTTCTATAGCTTTCTTGATTCACCATGCATTGCATGCTCTACCCATCCACTCATCCGCCTACCTCTACAAAGTTAGAAACATCTCTCCCTCTCGCCCTCTCCCTTGTCCGCCCATCCGCTGTGGGCAGACCTCCACCAAATTGAAAACACTTCACTCTCGCATCCAACTCTCCCGCTCTTGCCTTCTTCCCCGTCTGCCTATCCCCCCTTTACTCGTTTGCCCGTTTGCCAACCTCCACCAAATTGAAAACACTTCACTCTCACACACAACTCTCGCTCCCGCCTTTCTCCTTGTCCGCTCGTTTGCCTATCCGCCCATCCACCAGTCCACCCTAGGTCGAATTCCACCAAATTGAAAACACATCACCTTTGGCCCCTTGCGCCTGCCTCTCCCTCCTGCCTTCCTCCCCGTCTGCTGTCCACCTGTCCGCCTAGCGAATAAGAGGGCGAACAGTAAGGCGGACGCTCACTTTTTGAAGCAACAAACTTCTTTTGACATTTCCAATTGAAGATTTGTGATTTTGGGTGTGTGTGATATACCATTGGAAAGGTGTTTCCAAGACCTTTCCAACGGTATATTACACGCCCCAAAATTCCAAAAAACGAATTCGAAAATTGCAAGTGAAAGTTGTTGCAACTACATAGTGAGCGTCTGCCAAGCGGACAGGGGGGGGGGGGACAGGAGGGCGGACGGCTAGGCGGACAAGTGGACACCAAGGTGGACGCCCACTTTTTGAAGCAACAAACTTCTTTTAGCATTTTCAATTGGAGATTTTGGTGTTTAGGGGCGTGTGATATACCATTGGAAAGATATTTCCAAGACCTTTCCAATAATATATTACACGCCCCAAAATTCCAAAAAATAAATTGAGAAATTGCAAGTGAAAGTTGCTGCAACTACATTGTGAGTGTCCACCCGTCTGCTCGGCAGACGGAGTGGCCGGATGGGCTCTAGAAATCGCGGATGGGGTGGCAAACAGGTTGGTGGACAAGCTCCAAAAATTGCAAATGGCGTTGCAAATGGGTTGGCAGACAGGCTCCCGAAATTGTGGATGGCGACACAGACGAAGTCACGGACGGGCGGCCGAGATAAAAAATATTATCCCAAGGTAAAAACCAGATTTGCGAATGTCACAGGACATCTGGGGGGGTCGAGTCCACGGACGTCGAACATCTAGACGTTGGCGGCTGCTTCTAGATGCCTTGTCAACCTTGGACAAGGCGTTGGACTCCTTGCTCTAACTTGTACTTAGCACAAGGGCGCTTTCTTTTCCTTAGACCCCGTAGTTGCTAGTCCTTCCTCTTCCTTGTCTTTACTAAAACCCTCCTCTTGCCTAGCACTCCCTGGACCATGACCCCCTTTTGTATTTACTGAACTATTTTTTCCCTTGGCACGCCCTAGACCCTGACTCCTCCCTTTGTATTCATTGAATCCTTCTACCCCCCAACACTCCCTCAACCCTGGTAGTTGCTAGACTCCAACCCTTTGATGTATTGATTGAACCCCTTTCCCCTACCCGACGCTCTTGTACCCCTCTCAGGTATTGACTGAGCCCCTCTCTCTGACCCCGGTAGTTGCTAGGACCCCAACTTGCTTTGTATTTATTGAAATCGTCTCCCTACCGACACTTTTTGCACCCTGCCCCCTTCACTGGTAGTTGCTAGACCTTCCCCGGCCCTACCCCGGCAGTACTTGACCCTAGGTGGGATCAGGGTATCGGAGGGTTGGGGGTTGGCTTAAGGTATTGGGTGCAAGTCTGGGATATTGGAGCACTAGAGCTGGTTTGAGGTGTTGGGTGCTATCTTTTTCTCTAACTGATTTTTTGCTAATTTCTAAAGGGATCTTGGAAGGTCATGTCTATGCTTGTCGCGCCCCTTAGTAACACTTACCACCTTAAACTCACTTTCCAAGCACTTAACACTTTAGTGCCACCAAGGTTCACGCTCTCCTAACACTACACATGCCACGCAACCACAATGTTAGGTTCCAACTCAAGTCACGGGGTTCCCCATTTCTCTGTGACTCCCAATCCTTTCCTTCCAACATTTAACTCCCACAAGAAACCGGGCATGTCATTTGATGACATGGGGCAGAACTTCCATTGATGTCCAAGCACTCGGTGGAGGCACTACTCCCCACCGGTGCTAACCGCCCTTGCATGGGATCCAACTCCCCACTAGGCCCAACCCAACTCATTTCGGGACTCACTAATCGAGACTCACCAAACGGGACTCACACCATGGCCTAATGTGGAGTGGGACACCACCCAACTGGTATCAAGGAGTGTACAAGCACTCTATGGTAACACACAAGTGGTGGTGAGGCTCCAACACTAACCTCACCACTCAAGGCCACTTAGGCTCACCATGGTACCATCCGGAAGTGAGGAGGGAGACCACCCCTCTTCATAGTACTCTCTGTGAGATTCGGCAGCCCCCCCCCCCCATACTAGAGGTCGCTGGGAACCCCCAAGATGCATCCCATCTTGGAAGACCACCCATTTCCAAGTGGTATCCCCCAACTGGACCCTCGAAAGACTCCCGATCTTCCCATCGGGATAACTTTTAGCTCAGAGCTCCAAATCCCAAGTGCGAGCCCATTTTCATGATCTGAATTTTCCTTAGATCACCTTGCACTATTCACTTTCCTCAATACGATAAGTATTGAGGAAGTTATGGCCCTCCAAAGGTACGAGTCCCCCGGGAGGTGTAGTTCTCCGAGACTCCACCCTCTTTGGATGCCCATAACTTTTATCTCACAGCTCATCTCTTCATGAGCCTTATCATTCTAAAAAGTTTGTCTCCTTAGCTTTCCAATGATATGCGGCATACCCTATTTGGCTCAAAGTAACCCTCCCAAACCTTGTTTCCCACGTCCCTATGCCTCGGGAAGCGATCAGGAGACTACCAACTTTGAAGAGCCATATCTTTTGACTCCCAAATCGGATTCTCGCGTTCTTTGAACCCATGGACGCGTCTTCTCATAAGCCTTTCAATCATGTGCAACACGCCCCCAAATTCGTCCGGATCAGAGCGCTACATCGCTCTAATCGCTCGGGACCCCTAGTCCCCCTCACCTCATGTGTTGCAAGGCTTGAGGAGTCACCCCCAACGTCCCCCTTGCTCACCAAGATGGCCGGGCACACCTCTTGATGAGGGTCATGACAATGCTAGTGGATGGGGGGCTAGGCTTGTGGAGGCGAAGGCCTCATTCTATTTCTCACTAGTTAACTCTCACACTCCTCTTGACCTCTAATTCTTACTTTTAGGGATCTAAACCTTGGTTTGTTTCCAATGCGTATTGGAAACTAAACCTTGTGGGGAAGAGACTACAGGGACTCATAGTTCTCCCATAGGGTGATTTTAACACACTGCTAAGACTTTTGACTCCAAAGGGAGTCAAAGCTTCATTGTGGTTCCCTCCCTTTAACACACCGCTAAGACTTTCGACCCTAGAGGGATCCAAAGCTTTGTTGTTACAGCGGGATCCACCAACCCTCACTCTCTCATGACCTCCTCCAAAAAACACCACATTAGCATTAGGGAACATAAAGAGACCTCTGATACCCAAGGACTAGTTGCACAAGGTTAGTACAATGAAAGACTTGAACTAAAGGCCCTCCAAAGTGGCATTGCCATTCATATGGGGGGTTGCTCTAGGGTTAGTACAACAACAAGACAAGGAGAGTGACAAAAGGGTCCCTCAAAGGTAAACACACACAACTTATAGTAACATGGTAAAGTAAAAAAGCCTCCAAGTTCAAGCTTGGGAGAGTTAGTACTATACACACTGAAGATGCAAGGGACCAACAAAGACCTCACAAGCTTGGGAAAACAACAACGATCAAAAAGTGCCCCAAAACACTATTGCAAGGTTTGTGGCTGAAACACCACAATTCCAACATAAATTGGACCCAACAAGCCTAATTACACAAAAATGGGGTAGTGAAAGAGGAGAAGGGGTGCCCTTTTATACTCTTTTCAGGGCACCCACCTCTTCTTATTCATCTAAGTTAACCTTATCTTTTTGGATTTTCATCCTCATCCTCATCTTCATCTTCAAGGTTTTCATCCTATGCTAGTCCGCTAAACTAAATTTTGGAGATTAATTCCAAATCGTAAATGGATTGTGCCATTGTCTTCAGAAGGCTATTTTTGGTTTGTACAATTTTCCCTCCCCCTTATCTACCTTCAAAATCTCAACAAAACCTAGCACTAACTTAACATTAAAATCGAAAAAATCCCAACTTTTGGAGTTTGACTTTTCTAGCAAAAATAACTAGCCTAGGCTTTTAAATAGGTGTAGAGAAGTGAGAAAAGACCTAGCTTGGGCCCCATTCCGCTTCTGTATACTCCCCCGCTCCGCTGGTCAACTCCGCCATGGACTTTAAATTTCGTTAATTGTCGGGGAGTCTTGCAGGTTTGGGTACTTCTGACTATCAAAATGTCTAGAAACTTGTCAAGTTAGCTTACTAACATAATAGAAGCTATACTAATTTTAGTTAGATTTTACCACTACCTAGGGAATTTCTAGGAATTTTCCATTGTAGGTTTGGACAATTGACCGTCTAAAAAGGCATCTTTTGACTATCAAAAAATGCCAATACTTTTTGAAGAACCTCATATAGAATTCCACAACACATGTGTAGACTCATATTTTTATTCTACACATCAACCTAAGGGGAACAAAATCCACCCCCTTATTTAATCATTGATGGCCAAAGAATCTTTCATCCTGAAGGGAATCTTGACAAATTGATTTCGCCGTTGATTCCCAGGCATGGATTCAACCCAAAATCACTCTCTTTGAACTTCAGATTCCTCCACGGTCCCATCTTAATATTTTTGACATTTTCAAGCCGACAAATGAAGTTTCACTATTTTGTCGATGGAATGAAAAAACTGGAATCTATCTCCGAGAACTGAATCCTATGCCTTATCAGGTTCCCTCAACCAATATTAGCCTAGGAATTTCCTTTCTATGTGGATTTTTTAGCCTAGTACACCCATCACTCGTAATTGACCAAATTACCACGATTAATTGGATTCTAATCTATTTACAACTCGTAGTAGGGACATTCTAGCTATAATATTCAAAATATAGACCAAATATTATATGGATATGTGACACATATATTTTGATTCTACACTCTTTTTGAGGTTTTTTGTATATAAAACTACATTAAAAATAACAAATTACAAAAAAAGAAAAAAGTGAGCCCCTGGTGATGAATTGGATGTTCACAAGAGGTCCCATAAATAGTCTTAGAATTTTTTGACTTACAAAAATATTTTTTCGAGACGATTGACCACTGAAACACACTATAGGAAATTACTACAAATTCCTCAGAGGGCAATAAAATGTAACTAAAAATTTAGGATGCATTCTTTTATGTTAAAAACATGCTCCAACAAATTTCAAGACACTTCAATAGCGGAAAGTACCCAAACCAAGAGGTTCCCTCCAATCTAAATGATGTGGTTGTACTTGTAGGGAATTGATCGGCGTTCCAGGAGCTCATGGAGTTGAAAAGAAGTCAATGAAGAGTCTTTTCTTACCCCCTTGAGCCTTCTGAATCATTCTGGCCAGTTACCTTCCTAAAAAAATGTAACCTCGAAAAGTTAGATTTTCAATCATTTTATGACTAAAGTTGGTGTGGGTTTCAATGGGTTTTTAGTCAAGGTAAAATGGGTGGGGTTTTTTGGGATGAAAAATGGCCTTCTGGAGCCAATGGTGCAATCCATCTGTAAATTGGAGTTAAACTCCAAAAGTTAGAAATTAGACCAAAATAGAAGCTAGAAAGTCAATGCTTAGTTGTAGGTGAAAATCTCGTGAAGATCTAGGGTTTAGGATTACCATTTGGGGGACGGAGTTCCTGGTTTGTAACTTACAAGCTAGAAAGTCAACGCCCTAGTTCTAGGTAGAAATCTTGTAAAGATTTAGGATTTTAGAGTTCTCATTTTTGGGAATGGAGTCCCGGGCTTGTAACTTAGAGAGGAGGTAGGGTGCCTAGCTGCTTATAAAAATGACACCCTTCTCCTCTCAAACCACCTCCATTTTGTATTTAGGTCCATTGGGTCCATTGGGTCCACTTTTGTTCGAATTTTTGGTGTTAAGCCCAAAACCTTGGCAATGTTTGTCTTCTTGTTGTTTTTGGTCTTTTTGCTAGTCTTTCACAAGTTATAGAGGTGTTGGGGTCCCTTTGCACTTTGTGTCTTCTTATTTGTTGTTTCTAAAGCCTTGTATTTTCTTGTAATTGTTTTGTCTCAAGTTTGGGGCACCTAGTGACCTAATCTTACTAACCTTGAAGAAGGTGTGTCTCCTTCTCCCTTTGGATCTTGTCACATCTTTTGGAAGTTTGTGGGTGTCCATTAATTGCTTTTATTAATCCTAGGGCCAACCTCCATCATACCTTGGCAATGCTGCTTGGGGGGCCTCTAGTTTGCTTTGAGTCTCTTACTAACCATTGTTATACTAACACATATCATGGTTCTTTGAGGGTGTCCTAAGTCCCCATGTTCTACTAACCTTGTCTTGTCTTTGCACATGTCATTGTGGGTCCTCCCAGGATGGCAAAGCTTTAGACCCCCTAGGTCCTAAGAATCTTAGATTGTATGTTAAAAGTCTTACCAACGGGGGAGCTTTAAACCCCAAGGTACCTTCTAGTCTTAGATTTGGTGTTAAGCCTAAATTGATAGTAGAGCTTTGAACCTACTCGGTATTCACCTCCAAAGTTTAGTTTCCAAGACATTTTGGAAACAAACCAAAGTTTAGAATCCAAAAGTTAGGAAATAGATCCTATTGTGCTTAAACCTAGAGTCTCTTATGTCCACAATTGTCCTAGTCAAACCTTACAAGTCTTAGGATTTGGAACATTTTTTTGGTCTTAGTTCTTGATTTAGAACCCCTAAGTGCTAGGCCCCGACCAACCTTGGAGTAACCCCAGCCAAGTGAGCAGAGGACTTGTCCGCAACTAGTCTATTAGTCTGGCTAGCTTGACCGGCCCCAGCCAAGCCAAAAGAGGACCAGCCCCCAATTAATCTTCCAACCTAGCTAGCCTGACCAGCCCCAACTAGCCCAGCCAATTAGCAAGCCAAGCGGTCAGTCAATCTGTCTAGCCCGATCAGCCTTGGCTCGCCTTAAGCAACGCAGCAAACCAACAGCCCTAGCCTGTGAGGTGGTCAGTTAGCCTAGCGGCCGAACTAGCACCAAGCTTCAGTCCAATATAAGCTCTAGCCAATACATGCCACCTCAATTAATAAGTTAATATTTTATTTTTCTCCTTTTAGGCCTGAAATTAGAAGATAGGAAGTAGGGTAGAATAGAGAGGAAATAGAAGGTCGGAGAATTAGAAGATAGAATTAGGGTACAATAGAAAGGAAATAGAGGGTTGATTAGAAGATAGAAGTAGAATAGTATAGAAAAGAAATAGAAAGAGGATAGAAGGTAGAAAACATGATAGAATAGCAAAGAATTAGAGGGATAGGGGAGAAGTTAGGACAACCTAGAAACAAAGCCATAGTAAGAGAATTGGAAAGAGTAGCCTTTAAAAAACTCTCACAAGTCACTCTCTTCCCAAAACCTCAAACTCTCCAACACAACACCACCACAAATGGAGGAGGAGGAGGGAAGAAGATGACTTAGTAGAAGTTAGGAGGGGTCCTTCAACCACTAGAAGTAGGTTAGGCATAGTAGAAATTAATTAGGGTTGTAGAGGTAACTCAAGGAGTAGTGGTCATTAATCCCTAGAGGTCTAGGTTAGTGGGGTTAACGTGATGAAGTAGGTGTAAGTGGCCATTAAACACTTGGAATAGGGCTTTTAGGAAGGTGGGTGGCCACCCCAACTATCATACTCTACATGGAATGAGGATTATGATAAAAAGAAGGGAGTAGAAGGAAAAGGTAGGGGAAGATGGTAGGTTAGCCAAGGATTGGAAACCCACAAATTGTATTCAAATCCAACATTTGGAATTCATCGAAGTAATTATCCAACCCCATGAAGGTGACGTGGTGGTGAGAGACATGTTGAAAAGAAGTCTCGTCCACCTAGCCAAGAAGCCTTGAGTCAAGGTAGGACACTAACACTCTCCTTTTCATTCTAGTTCGTTTGATTTCACAAGTATAGAATAAAGTCAAGGCATAGGGGTGAGTAAAACCTTTAGAATAGAAGGTTAAGTCAAGTTTAGCTTTAGAATCATAGAGGAGACGTTGAGGGGGTTCCAAGAGCATAAAATACACCCAAAATCAACTCATAACCAAGGAGATATGAGTTGATGAAGTTTGGGGTCCAAAATGGATGAAGTCAAGTGAAATTCATCCATCTAAGCCCAAACTTTAAACTTACTCATCAATTGATAGTATAGGCTTAAGATATAAAACTTAGGGTTGTTCGCATTAGGGAAGGGGTCCAAAGGGATGAATGAAGTTTAAATAGCCTCTTCAAGGACTATACTTCATCTGACCACAACTCCTTGTAGGAATGTCCAAACCCCCATGCATCTTATGTTTTTTGAAATGACATGACTTGATCTACAAGTTAGGAATAATAAATTAAGATTACATTTAGTTCTACTAGGAGTAAGGGATCAAAGTAGCCAAAGTAACTTCTAAGCTAGTTTGGGGGTTTGGACATTCCCAAGAAAATAAGCTTGTTAGGAAATTTAGGAATCTTTTGGAAATCTTTATCGAAAAAACTCATCCACTTTTGAAATCCAATATGTAGATAATGGATAAAAAATGACATACAATTGTTCAAAAAAACCATATTTCAATCCTCAAATCACATTTTAAAAGGAGTCAAAATTCATTAGATATACACCTATGCTAGGGCAACTTCAAAAAAAATAATTTTCTTCCAACTTCCAAACATTATAAAGCCAAAATTCTTGAGATGTTTCCACATTTTCCAAGTGTTAACTCACTTTTCACTATTCAAATTTCAAATAAAATTTTTCCTCATTGCACGAGAAACCCTAAAAAAAAATAGCAGATGGCCATTGCCCATGATGATCTTGATTAGTAGGGTCATTTAATAGAAACTCAACTCCATATTTTCTTCTAGAATTTATCATGAGTGAATCTTACAGCATATACTTATGAGTAGAGAAAATCCTCATTTTCGTTTAGGGCAAAAATTGTACTTTGAAAACGCCTGAAGTGTGCCGAACCTGTTTCACAAGACTGATATGAAGAGTACTTTCCACTTCAAACATCATAATCTTTCAATCCACCTAATCAAATGGGCTGAAATTTGTAACACTTCGGAAAAATAATGTTCTTCATTTCTAGACAGTTTCAAAAATATGTTTCAATTTCCATTTTCGAATAACATACCTAAAAATCGAAGTTTTTATAATGTCTACCTGAAGACACCCTCAGTCCTTTACGGGTTAAGATAATACATTCCTGTACAGTCAGGTTGATAATCCACATGTGATATTCAATCGTACATCGCAATTTGGAAAGCAATGATTCTAAGGTTTTCTGTATATTCTGAGACATCGAATTGCAACATCTTCCATTCTCCAGAGTTACAGATCACAAGGAGTCTAGTGTTGTGTTTTAGGTACACAACCTCTCAACTTTCAAAATTAGTAGAATATTACTAAAGCGTCAAAAAATTGCAATATGATTTCAGTTGCATTTCTATTTAGCTCGCTAGTAATCTCATGAATTTTTTGTTGTTGTTCAGCCATTGAGATAGAAAATCCAGATAAAGTGTTGCAATTGGGTATTTCCACGGTGTGTAAAACTGGGACGCCAAGACGAAGTTCAAGGAGTCACTTCTAATCAGCCCCTTTGAATTTACACGTCCAATCTTTGAATTTACCAGCGGAAGAATTTTGGATCACGCAGGCCGACAAACCACTTCAGCGTCCCCCATCCACATAGCTCGCTACATTGAAAACCCTAAAAGCAGAGAAAACGAAATAAACAAAACCTAATCACATCCAGTCACCCATAAATGGCCTGTGACAAGATCCTTACTTCTTTCACTACCTCATCAAGACTTACTTTGAACTTAGCGCTATCCTCTTCACTAACTCCACCTTTAGGAGGAGCTGGTAACACTAGCAAACAGCTAGTAGGCCTCTTCGTAGAACCAGCTCCACCTAAATCCTGCATGTAAAAGTTGGATTAGAAACGTTCAGCAATCCTCCGCAGGACACATGACAAAATAGTGGGTGTCAGTACAGTTTTTCATCGTTTCATATTCTTGGTTCCTGCTTTAAACTTAATCTTTGGGGGACACATCCTTCATGTCTACACATTCTTCATGATCGAATCTGGACAAGCTCTCAATTTCCGATGATTCCAACATCCATCAAGTGCAAATCACTGTTAAGCATCTAGGAAGATGCAAATGGATCTCCGTAAACTAGGATATATTTGATAAATCAACTCGTACTAAACAGCCTAGAGGAAAGTAGGAACACGACAGAGAATCACCTCCTTAGATGGTACATAGAGGTAGGGAATATTGGCATCTTCACACAGGATAGGAACATGCGTTATCACATCAATTGGTGAAATATCCCCCGCTATGATAACCAACCTGCAAGAAATGATCAATTTAAGAACAAAGAGAAGTAGTAATAGGTAAAAGAAAATATCTAAGCAACTATTTTCATCATGCACGAAGTCTTTCACACATGCACATGTTGGAAGAGAAAAGCACAAGAGGCATACCCACAAGCACGGATACCGGCACATACCCTTACATCATATCTAAACCTAGAGCAATGATTAGAGGAAAAAGCATTTACCCTTTCTGTCCTTTCCTGATAGCCTTCACAACTTCCTTAACTCCCCGTTTCAACTGCTTTGATGAAGCAGCTGCATGAAGTCGAACAAACAAATTACTACAATGCCAGAAGCACCCTGTTGGAGCGTCGCTAGCAAGGCTTTAAAAAGACAAGTCCCAAACTTGCTGAGCAACCAATGGGTTAAACGGCAATTCCGAAGGACAGATTCGGAGCAGTTGGCCGAGGTCCCTCTTTGAAAGGATTCAAGTCCCGGAAACAAAAACATCCATGACAACTCACAGAAGAGAGGAGATAAGTTATGGAGCGAGAAGTATGAAATATTGAATTGCAAGGAATACAGAAAGCTGTCGAATAAAAGGGACAATGGGCAGGGAGGCGAGAAGGACTACACACCTTTCTTGACGACCTTGAGAGTCTTCTTGGTGAGCTTTTTGCCGGCGAGAGGCTTGGCTATGGGAGAGACAGCCAGGCGTTTGCGTCGGTCCTTCTCCTTGTCGTGGCGATCGTCTTCGCCATCACTCGCCATGGAGAAAAGAGGGCGCCGGAAGGGGAAACGCGAAGGGAATTCAAGAGAGGCAGAAGTAGCAAGTAGGGTCCTAACAGCGAAACATGGGCTAATGTGGCACGGGACTACCTTGAACCCTGAACGAGTAATCACAGCGGCTACCGCCAATTGGGCAGCCCACCTCACGTTATGAGAGATATCGTCAGCCCGAGTTAGGGTTGCGCTTTCCGTGCCCTAATTCTTTGGTCGCTCCCCTTCAGTTCGGGCTAGGGCTAGGGAGAACTTACCCCACTCATTGCCCGGGGATAGACGTAAAAATTTGGCCTCTATTTTCGGGTCGGTTAATTATGCATTTCTTGACTTCACCAAACTAATTTGGATTCCAATTATGGATTCCAATTTTCAAAATTATTTTATTGGTGATATATTAGAAGTTTCTGAATGAAAGGGGTCATGGGTTGACCATGAATCCGTAGCTTAAATGTTAATGAATCCAATCTTGTCCATCATTATTTTGCCTTTGTTAAAAAAAGAGCCCTATTTTTCAATTCTATTTTCAATTTCCTAAGGTAATGTGTTTTGCAATCTCAAATGGAGTGATGAAGTCATTTACATCATCAACATGAAGAATATGGATGAAACATCATTTATACCTCCAAATTCCTGTTTGTTTTATATTATTTATTTAAATTTTAAATCACTATTTTAGATTACAAGTGTCTATTACCATATAGATTTTATCACAATAATGGTTCCTTAGTAGATCAATAAGGTCACTACCAATGATCACCAATAGAGATTTCTAACTTCCAAACCTAGAACCTTGGGTCAAAAGAGTTGATTACTCCAATGAGGTAGGAACCTTGGTTTAATTTTTTTTGTCCTTGGTTAGTAATCCTTCAATACCTAGTCTTGTCTAGGATGTCTACCAACATTGAAAAATGTCTCTTGATATATGCTATACATTTTACATCATTCAAACTACCTAATCACATATAATACTTTAAAATAGCTTTGCAAACCCTCTTGTACAAAGACAAAACAAAATACCATAAGAAATTGTTATTCATTCTTTCAGTGATCAATTGCTATTAGCTGATAGTTGTTGATAGCTACACTTAGCAATAACAAAAAGAAATATCAAGAGAAAAAAAAAAAGACAATGGAAAGAAGAATATAGGAAATATTTTCTAAACATAATCTCCCTTCTAACCAAAGTTACCCTTTCAAATTTTGCACCTATAAGTAAAAAGACCACCTACCAGCCATCATCATCCTAAAGTGAAAGTGGTGGTATAGATTGTCATATTCTAGGGTAGTGTTGTAGGCACTTGGAGGAAACCATATCTAGTTAATGTGAGCAAGATTGTGAGTCAACTAGTTGGTGTCTAATATTGATCCCAATACTAATAAAGGAGTTGGAGAAGATTGTACTACAAAAATCTCACACATCTTGTCCTTGTCATCTTTGGAAGCACTATTAAAAATCCTCATTTTTTGTGACAAGTCCATAACATGCTAGGTTTTTTATTTTGGATGTCAGTCACTTCAACAAGGATGTCCAAAAAAATGCATTATAATGGACATGCCCCCAAACATGTAAAATTGTAAAAAAGGTAGTCCAATTTAAAGGTGATTTTGGACAACATCTCACAGAATATGGGGGTGCAAGGCCATGAAATGTTGCCATGTGGTTGCCATCTCACTCCCAAGTTAGTGCCAACATGGTGGACAATGCCATGTCATCTTTTTTGTTCAGGCAATTGATGGCATGGTAATTGCATTTTGTCATGGTTTTTGTCAATTAGGACATTTGCTCTAATGTGAGTGTTATTTTTGGACGTCCACACTGTTAGGAGGTTTATTGTTTTGAATGTCATATTAGATGTGTCGTGTGTTATGGCACATTTGTGAAGACATGAGAATGTCACAAACGACATCTTCAATGATGTAGCAAGAGAACATGTCTCAATTTTTGAGACATGAACTTAGATGTCTAGATGTTTTTTGTGATGTCCACTTAGACATATACCATACACCATATAGAATAGGCTATTTGCAAAACACCATACATTGTACACAATATGCCATACATTATACATCATAAACAATACACAATACTTCACATATAATATATCATATTTAGTAAATATGTCAATGGCTAAAAAAAGCCACTTATTCTACATATGTTGACATGAGAAGACAAGGTATATATACAAGTGGGGTGGTAGGAGGAAGAGAAACCATCTGGGATATGTGAAAACATAAGAATTTTATTACAATTTGAATTTCATACATGAACATCCCTATGAACACTACATTGTTGCAATTGACATATCAAAAAACATTTGGATGTCTAAGTTGATGTTGCAAGAAACATCTGTTCATTTTTGTTGATGTTTAAGTTGATGTTGCAAAAAGCATGTGGACGTTTTTGTTGATGTCTAAGTTCATGTCTTAAATGACATCAAAAATAATGAATCATGTAATACATGATCTTTATTTGGTTTTATGTACTTAAAACTTCTTTTCAAAAGTTTATTGGAAAGGTGTTGAACTGATTTGATGGGTATGATAGTTTGATGGCTAAATGTGAGTATTTTCCATTTTGCTTTGTAGTATCTTTGTTCTATGATGTTCTCTTTAGATTATGATTTTTTGGTTATTTACAAAGAAGGCCTTGTTTAGAGATGTCCCTTCCACCCGCCCAGGTTGCCTACATCCTAAACTCGAAGACTAAGGACCTTAGATCCTAACAACGTGAATCCTAAGCCCTATTACTATTAATCTTTAATCCCAATATTGTAAATTTGAATTTGACCCTAATATAGTGAACCCTAATCTATAAAACTAAATTTATTCTAATATTGTTGACAAACTGCAAAGTATTTAATCTTCACATTTTAAAATTTTTACGGGTTGAGCATCTAAAGACTTATACAATTTCTTTGTTTTTACCAATGATAACTATGTAAGTTGAAACCTCAACTTCGGGAGTTAAATTTGTCACATAATTTGTAGAATACTCCTACATACACTATAACAAAACATGGTAAAAAAACCCGTACTCAGAAATGAGTGTGGTTCTTTCGACCACATTTTTGTGTAGGCCCACTACCCACACAATCATCTTCTTTTGTCATTTCCGACTATAATTTTTAGAATTTTGGGGCATATAATATACCATTGAAAAGGTATTGAAAGACCTTTTCAATGTTATATTACATACCTTAAGATTCTCAAAATTGTAAAAGAAGCTAACAACATGCTATGTGCACATGCACAAAACAATGGTAAAAAAAACTACACTCGAATTTGAATGTGATTTTTTTTACCATGTTTTATTATAGTGATAAAAGTAGCAACATTTGACCATTATACATGCAAGGAGGTGGACAATTTTACTACATCAAAGGTATCCTAAAAGTTCTCTATAAATGTTTGATCACGATGCTATTACTAGCATTTACTAATTGTTACAACTAATAAGATGGCGCAGTGACAACAACTTTCAATTCTAGGAATGGATAGTCAAGATTCAAAAGAAAGGAATTTGATTGAGATTCAAATTGAACAGCTATATGTATAACTTTGATTTGTTGAGTGTCATGTGGTTTTTGAGAGAAAAGTTGAAGAATGTAGAGATTCAGAAAACAGAGGAATACTTCACTTTCAATTTCGTGGTGGTAAAACAACGTTCAAAATCCCAAGTCAAATTTGTCATAACTTGCAAACCAACAAATGTATGTTCTTTTGCACATATGAATAAGCTGAGGAAGTTGTGGAGTTCTTGTTCTCCGGAATTTCAAGCACTTTTATATTGGGGCACATGATGTCTATAAAATCTTTTGTCACCAAGTCAAGACTATAGTGATGGGTAAGCAATAGTTAATAGAGCATGTGCTAATTAGAGGTGTCCAATCATTGTGTAGTTTAAGAAAGTTTGGTACATCATTTCCATGAAACAAAACACAGTACAAAAAATGCACTCAAAATTGAGTGTAGTTCTTTTGACCACATTTTCATGTAGGCTCACTACAAGTGCAACCATCTTCTTTTGCAATTTCCAACTACAATTTTTAGAATTTTGGGGTGTATATTATACCATTAGAAAGATATTTTCAAGAACTTTTCAACAATATATTATACGCCTCAAAATTCTAAAAATTGGACTCAAAAATTGGAAAAGAAGGTAAAGGCTCACTACACACACATGCACAAAAACTATTGAGAAAGAGAACAAAAGAATGTATTTCAATGAAGAGGAACACAAACAAGTGTGAGAAAGGGATATTCAACCCATGCTAGGGGTTGCCTTCTTATACTACTCTACTACCTAGTGCCATGACTAACCATATGGGATAATTGTCTAAGAGGTATGCCCCTCTCTATAGGCACCACTTAAAGGACTTCCCCTCTCTAATATCTCATTGCTTTTACTACAAACAACACATAACTAAGGTTAGCCCATACTTAAGACCTACTTCAAACAACCTATGACATCCTACTCACTTCCTTCAACACTCCCACTTTGTTTGTTGTTAAACAATGTCAAGCCCATCTCCTTGCGTAGAACTTCATGTCGTGGCTTGGCTAGGGCCTTTGTAAGCACATCCGCCACCATGTGCTCCGTAGAAATGTACTTCATCTCAATCACCTCCACTTCAACCTTCTCACGAATGAAATGGTGTTGAATGTCGATGTGTTTGCTCCGAGAATGATGGATTGGATTCTTCATCAAGGCAATGGCACCTTGATTGTCACACATGATGAGTGTTGCCTTCTTTTGCTCCAATCCAACATCACTCATAAGTTGTCTTAGCCAAATGGCCTCCCTTGTGCATTGGCTAATGGCCATGTACTCCGCCTCGGTGGTAGACAATGCAATCGTGGGTTGTTTCTTTGAATTCCATGAAATGGCACCACCTCCAAGCATAAACACGTAGCCTGTTGTGGACCTCCTATCGGTTGCATCTCCAGCCCAATCTGCATCACAAAAGCCCACCAATGCAAGGCTCTTGCCTCCAAGTACCAACTTGGCATCCAAAGAACCTTGAAGGTATCGCATGACCCTCTTGACCGCTGCCCAATGCTTTGGGCCACATTTGGCCATGTGTTGGCTCACTACACTCATTGCAAATGCAAGGTCAGGCCTTGTAGCCACCATCACATACATCAAGCTCCCCACTTCAGCTTTATATGGCACATCTTGCATTTCCGCCTTCACACCTTCATACTCTTCATCCGTTAGCTTGGGCATCTTTTCCTTCACATCAAGAGGTGTGCCAACGGATTTGCACCCCTCCATGTTGAAGCGCTTCAACACTCCCTCGATGTACTTGCTTTGGCTCATGGTGATGGTGCGTGTCGCCCTTTGCCTTGTAAACTCCACACCAAGGCAATAGTGTAGCTCTCCAAGGTCGCTCATATCATATTGACTCTTCAACATAGCCTTCACTTCGACCATCTTGTCAATGGTGTTGGTCATGATAATCAAGTCATCCACATAAACGACAACAATCACCAAATATGCACTTGTTTGCTTGATGTAGAGAGAGTGGTCGGCATGACTCCTCGTGTAGCCCTCCCTTGCAAACAATGCATCCACATCCATATACCATACTCTTCCTGATTGCCTCAACCCATAGATGGCCTTCTTGAGCTTACACTTGAGATGTTCACGACCCTTTTGAACAAAAACCCTTGGGCTGGTCCATATAGATCACCTCCTCAAGCCAAGGATTGAGAAACGCCGTGATAACATCCATTTGGTGCATCTCCAAGTCCATAGCTGCCCCAATCGCTGCCATGCATCGAATGGTGCAAAATTTGGCGACGGGAGCAAAGGTCTCATTGAAGTCCACCCCTTCAACTTGAGAATACCCCTTGGCTACCAATCTTGCCTTGTAGCGCACAATGTTGCCCGATGCATCTCTCTTAGTACAAAACACCCACTTGCATCCAACACTTGTACGATCATGAGGAAGGGGAGAGAGTTCCCATGTACCTTTGGCCGTTAGTGAGGCATACTCCTCTTGCATGGCTTTCTCCCACTTGCTTGCATCCGTGCTCTTCATGGCTTCCTCCATGTTGCGTGGATCATTTTCGTGAGCCAAATTGGCATGCTCCACTTGCTCTTGTGGCAAGATGTGATTTTTCCACCATTCTCCAAGCGGCCTCCGCTCCCTTGTAGGATATCTTGGCTCCTTGGAAGCATCTCCCTCCTCATCTTCACTTGGGGAGGAGCTCGTAGATGGACTTGTCTTTTCCTTGGGTGTTGGTGGTGTCTCATCAAGATCCTCTTCATCCTTGAGCAAAACCTCCATGCTTGGAGATTTGTCCACCTCATGCGTGGCATCCTTGTTGCTCCCACTTGGACTCATCTCCACAGCATCGCTTACTCCTTGCTTGTTTTCCATGAAAGTGACATCTCGACTCTTGATGATCTTCTTGGTCTCCAAACACATCAACCTATATGCCTTGGAGTCCTCACAATAGCCCAACAACAAGCACTTGATGCCCTTGGCATCAAGCTTGGAGCGCTTGGGACTCAAATCCAAGGCATATGCAATGCATCCAAAGATGCGCATGTGACCAATGTTGGGCCTTCTTCCACTCCATGCTTCTTGTGGCGTCATGGATGCAACTGCACTGGTGGGGCAACGATTGCGTGTATAGGCTGCATTGGATACGGCCTCCGCCCAAAGATCATACTTAAGGTCTTGAGCATGCAACATGGCACGAGCCATCTCCACAAGTGTGCGATTGGCACGCTCCGCCACACCATTTTGTTGTGGAGTATAAGGAGTCGAAGTTTGGTGTTGAATGCCATGCTGCCTCATAAAAGCCTCAAAGGCCTTGGACATGTATTCCCCTCCATTGTCCGACCTCAATACCTTCACCTTTTGCCCCGATTCATTCTCCACAAGTGCCTTCCATACCTTGAACCTATCAAACACCTCACTCTTGCACTTGAGCATGAACACCCACACCTTCCTTGAAAAATCATCAATGAAGGTCAAGAAATACCTTGCACCACCCATGGAAGGGGTCTTCATTGGGCCACACACATCGGAGTGCACAATCTCCAACACCTTGGTTGCCCTCGTTGCTCCATCGCTTGGAAACGGTTGCCTCGCTTGCTTGCCTTCAATGCAAGCCTCACAATTGAGATCACAAGAGCCCTTCTCCACTTGCATGCCACCCACCATGCTTTGAAGGCGCTTGACACTCTTCTCATTAAGGTGGCCCAATCTCTTGTGCCATAACTCCAAAGAGTGTTGATGGAGTGGTCCTTGGGCCAAACACGCCATGCTTGTGCCGTTCACCACTTTGAACTTCAATTGGTACAAGTTGCCCTCTCTTGATGCCGTGACAATTGTCCCTCCATTGGGTGCCCCTAAAATGCAACCCTTGTTGTTGAATTGCACCTTCAAATCTTGTGACACCAACTTGCTCACCGAGAGCAAATTGGCATGCAACTTGGGCACATGCAACACATCTTGGATGTGAATTGTCCTCAATTGGCCCTTCACCTCCACCTCCACTACAATGCAACCTATGCCAATTGCATCCACCACGCCATTGTCCCCCAAATACACCTTGCGGTTGCTAATAGATTGATAAGTGAGAAATGCTTGCCTATGTGGGGTCATGTGTTGTGTTGCACCCGAGTCGATGATCCACTTCAACATGTTGGTGTTGTCATACCCATCATTGGCAGCAAGCGCAAACTCCTCCTCCACACTTGCCTTGTTTGCACTCTCCTTCTTGGGTTGCTTACAAAACCTTGCAAGGTGGCCGGGCTTACCACAATTGTAGCACGTGCGTGTCTCCTTGCGTGGTTGTGAGCTCCCCCCTTGGCCATTTCGTAAGTAGAGTGCTGCCCCTCCTTCTTGGGTCTCATTCTCCTTCCTCTTGGCCATCTCATGCATCAATCTTGCAGTGATAAAGTCAAGAGTGAGCTCTAACATGGGTCTTGTCTCCAATGCCGTGATGAGATACTCATAAGAAGGTGGCAAGCTCTCAAGCAAAGTCATAACCATGTCTCCATCCGTGACGGGCACCTCCAAACAAGCCAATTGGTCCGCAAGAGCCTTCACTTTGTTGATGTGGTCCAGCATGTCTTCGTTCTCTTGCATCTTGCATGTGAAGAACTTGCGTCGAATGAATAACATGTTGGATAAACTCTTTGTTTCATGGATGTTGCACAATACCTTCCATGCTTCCGCCGGTCCCTTGCATGCTCGAACATGTGCAAGTTGCCTATCCACAAGATTGCAAGCAATCATGGAAAAGGCCTTCTTGACCCTCCTCTCATAGGATTTCTTGACTTTGGCATCGGCATCAGTTGGGGGTGGTTCCTCGGTGTCCTCCACAATCTCCCACAAGTCCTTCTCCGCTAAGATCATCTCCATCTTGAACTTCCATAGACCAAAGTTCTCTCCATTGAACTTGTCAATGACCCTCACGTTGTCTCCATCACTAGTGGCCATGTTGGATGACTCCTCCTCCAATACAAGCCCAAGTGATTCTAATCACTCCAATCTAATCTCCAAATGCCCAAGCAACCCTCTTGTGGTTGCACTATGTCCAATAAGGCCCCAAATCACACTAATAAGACCCTTTATGGTCCTAATCTCTCAATTCAGACCCCAAGTAGTCTAAATCTCTCCAATGCACACTCTATTGGACTAATACTCTCAAATCAAACCTCAAGTGATGCAAATCTCTCAAATCAGACCTCAAGTGATGCAAATCTTCGCAATGCACACTCTATTGGACTAATACTCCCAAATCAGACCTCAAGTGATGCAAATCTCTCCAATGCACACTCTATTGGACTAATACTCTCAATTCATACCCCAAGTGATTCGAATCACTCCAATGCACACTCTATTGGACTAATACTTTCAAATCAGACCTCAAATGATGCAAATCTCTCCAATGCGCACTGAAATGCTCCAAATCTCTCAAATGAAGCACCAGATGCACAAATCAACACCTATAACAGACTAGGTCAAATCCTAGCTTCCAACTAAGGCTCTAAGACGCTAAATCAACCCTCAATGAGCACAAATGATATCAAACCAAGAAAATACCTCACTAAAAAGTAAAAGTCTTGAATACAAATGCTCCAAACGACCCCAAACTCCACTTGCTCCAATAGTCCTCCACCAACACACCTTGCAATGAGATCAAATCTCTACTAGCAACTCACATGAGTGGGCCCATAACCTATTGAGAAAGAGAACAAAAGAATGTATTTCAATGAAGAGGAACACAAACAAGTGTGAGAAAGGGATATTCAACCCATGCTAGGGGTTGCCTTCTTATACTACTCTACTACCTAGTGCCATGACTAACCATATGGGATAATTGTCTAAGAGGTATGCCCCTCTCTATAGGCACCACTTAAAGGACTTCCCCTCTCTAATATCTCATTGCTTTTACTACAAACAACACATAACTAAGGTTAGCCCATACTTAAGACCTACTTCAAACAACCTATGACATCCTACTCACTTCCTTCAACAAAAACATGGTCAAAAGAACCACACTCAATTTTTGAGTGTAGTTTTTTTACCATGTTTTGTCATAGTGTCTATACTTCCAACTACTTCCCTACTCTCTTTAATTAGTATTTTGAAGGTTCTCTCATTTGCATGAGAAATGTAGTTTCGTCAAGCAACGAGTACATGATGAATTCAAGTGACGTTTCCTTAATTAGAGCATCTATGCCTCCAATGTCCCAAGTCAAGAAGTTGACTCTTAGTACATAACCAATCATGTTAACTTGAACTGTTTTCTAAGTGAAAATGCCCTCAAATTGAAATTCTCAAATTCTAGATGATTGACCAATTCTTTGTAGACGCATATAATTTGCTTTTGAATAATCTTTAGGCTATAGATTCGTGCATGGCCCCCTACCTCATTGACTGATAGAAGAGATTAGCTAGTCTACAAAGATAGGTCATTCTCATACAATTTCTAATGGTCATCATTTTGTAAAGATGGATGATGAACTCATAGTTAATATTATGTTCTGTACATGGAAAACGTATGAATACATTTTTGGCATACGTCTTAAAAGTACAACAAAACAGATTGTTTGTACTGAATGGCTTCATCAAGAGATTGCTTGATAATGTTCTCCAAAGATCTTTTGATAGCAAAATGAAGAGATATCATGATGCATATATATAATAATCTATTTATAGAAACATCTACAAGTCTCTTGATATAAAGCTATAAAGATCTTTTAATAGAAAAATTGCTAGACCTTAAGACACTAACATTGAAAGATTTTCTGCTATTGAAATCTTTTGATAGGACATGGTGAGATCTCTTAATAATGGTATTTATAGATCTTCTGTCATTAGTACCCTGAGATCTCACAAAACTACTTTTATGAGAGCATAAAATAACATTTTGGGGAGATCCTTGTAAGCCCCCAATTCGTTGCCAGAGACTCACTCTATTCTTTTCTGAATACTTTGTTGTTTTGAGTGTAGTTTTATATACAAAAAACCCAAAAAAGAGTGCAAAACCAAAATAGGTGTGTCACATACCAATATAGTATTTGGTCTATAATTAAAATATTATAACTAGAATGCCCCAACCCACAAGTTGTATATAGATTAGAATCCAACTAATCTTGGTAAATTCATGGATTATGAATTAGGGGCACACCAAGCTCAAAACTCCACATTGGAGAGACATCTCTAGGCTAATATTGGTTGAGGAAACTATAGTGAGGCATTTAGGTTAGTTCCTGGAGATAGGTTCTAATTTCTCCATTCCATTAACGAACTAGTGGAATTCTAGTTGTAGGCTTGTAGGTGTTGAAAATACCAAGACGGGACTGTGAGCCCTCAATTTGTCACTAGAGGCTCACTCTTTTTTTTTTTTTTTTTTTTTCGTATTTTGTTATTTTAAATGCACTTTTATATACAAAAAACCCTAAAAAGAATTTAGAATCCAAATAGGAATGTCACATTCTAATATAGTATTTGGTCTAATTTTAAAATGTTATAGCTAGAATGGCCCAACTACGAGTTGTAAATAGGTTAGAATCCAACTAATTGTGACAAATGTGTCAAATTGCGAGTGATGGGCATATATTGCTCGAAACCCCATATGGAGAATACATCTCTAGGCTAGAATTGTTTGAAGGAACCCTGGTGAGGCATATAGGTCAGTTCCCAAAGATAGATTCCAATCTCCCCATTTCATCGATAAAATAGCAAAACCCTAATTGTAGGCTTGCAGATGTGGAAAATATCAAGATGGGACCATGGAGGAATCTCAAGTATAAGAGAAGTGACTTGGGATTAAAACCATGTCTGGGAACCAACAGCGAAATCGGTTCGTCAAGATTCCCCCCGGTGTGAAAGATTCCTCGGCCATCGATAATTAAATGAGGGGGTGGATTTTGTCCCCCTTGGGTCGATGTGTAGAGTAAAAGTATGAACCTATACATGTGTTGTGGGATCCCATGGGAGGTTCCACGAAAAGTTTCGAAATTTTTTGATAGTTAAAAGATGTCTTTCTGAACGGTCAACTATTTAAACCTACGATGAGAAATTCCTAGAAATTCCCCACAGGGCAGTAAAATCCCACTAAAAATTAGCATAGCTTCATTTATGTTAATAAGCTTTCGCGATAAGTTTCACAACATTCTAATAGTTAGAAGTACCCGAACTTGCAGCATTCCCCGACAATTAATAGAAATTGAAGTCGATGGCGGGTTTGACCAATAGAACAAAGCCCTTTTTTTTTGGCACCATGGAGCCAGATTGCACCATTTCAGAATAAATGTCTACATTTCGCCAGAAAAAAAATAATCTTTTTTCGTTGGAAATTTTCCATTTCTATTTAAAATGTAGATGAATTTGCCTAATTTGGATGAAAAAGTGCTTGAATATGATTGAAAAGTATTTTTTTGGTCTTACAGATGGATGAATGGAGAAATACAATACCTCACCAAATTTTTAGTGATCGCTATCATGGCACTTTCTTAAAAAGTAAAAAAAAGGGTTGACAGAGCGAGAGCATACGAAAGCGAAATGGAGCACAAGATAGGTTTTTTTTCACTCCCCCATATCTACTTAGGAGCCTAGGCTAGTTACTTTGCTAGAAAAGTCAAACCCCCAAAGTTGGGATTTGCCTTGATTTTTGGCATTAAGTTGGCACTAGGTTCCATTGTGATTTTGAAAATAGAAAAGGGGGAGGGGTTTCCCTTAAGCTAAAAATGGCCTTCTAAAGCCAATGGTACAATCTATTTGCATTTCAGAGTTAATCTCCAAAAGTTAGTTTAGTGGGCCAACATAGGATGAAAACCTTGAATTTGGATGAAAATCCCAAAAGATAAGGTTAACTTAGATGAATAAGGAGAGGTGGGTGCTTGGGAAAGAGTATCAAAGGGCACCACTTCTCTTCTCTCACCACCCCTTTTTTGTGTAATTGGGCCCATCGGGCCCAATTTGTGTTGGAAATTGTGGCACTTAGCCACAAACCTTGCAACGGTATTTTTGGGGCACTTTTTGGCCATTATTGTTGTTCTTGGAGCTTGCAAGGTCCTTTGTGGTTCCCTTGCATTTTCATTTTGATTGAGTGTGGTACTAACTCTTCTAAGCTTGAGCTTGGAAGCTTTCGCTAAACTTACTATGTTGTTAGAGGTTGTGAGTGCTTACCTTTGAAAGACCTCTTTAGTTACTCTCTTTGTTTTGTCTTGTACTAACCCTAAAGCAACCTCCCATATGACTAGCAATGCCACTTTAGAGGGCCTTTAGTTTAAGTCACTGGTGTTACTAACCCTTGTCGTTAGCCTTTGAGTGTCGAAGGCCTTTTCCTTGTCTTTTATCTTTGTCCCTAATAGTGACGTGTTATGCCTTGTTGAGAAATATGAGGGTGTGAGGGTAGTGGGTCCTGCCTATACGGCGAAGCTTTGAACCCCATAGGATAAAAGAGTCTTTGTGGTGTGTAAGGTAGTAGAAGGACAACGAAGCTTTGAACCCCTTTGGGTTGGAGAGTTTTAGTAGTGTGTTAAAAAAGGGAATGATAGCGAAGCTTTGAATCTTCTTGGGATGAAAAGACTTAACGGTGTCTTGTTGTTTATTTGTACATAGTATAAAAACATATTATAATATGTTTTATTGAGTAGCTTCAAAGTGACTCCGTTCTAAGAGGTGTATGACATCTATTTAAGTGGACGATTTTGCCTTAGAGCTTTATTGAGTTCCAGTAGTGGATTTTGTTTCTTACTTTAGAATTAGAATGTCAAACTGGAGGGTTTTATGGAGTTGCAAGATTAGGAGGCTAATTCGGAGGCAGAGTTAGAGCTTTCCTTGTTTCAATTGCCAAATCAACCATCTCAGCCAGCAATTTCTTCACCATTGCCTTTCTATCCACGAGATGAAGCTGGGCCTTCTCGCCCGCTGAAGACTCCTCGTGTGGAGCAACGTTGGCATGGAAATCTTGATAGGAATGTTTGTGCTTTGGTGATCCTACTTCAAGTAAGATGTATTGAGCGAGGCACACGAGATGTGACATTTGAGGCGAGTTACGAAGGTTTGAATGAAGACCAGTATTTTGTATGATGAGGCTAGATAGAGAAGGCACTAGCCATCAACATTGGTTGAAAGGGTCAGTAAATCCTCTAATAAAGGCCGAACGTGCAGATTATGTGGCTAATACTATCAGGCGCATCCTCAAATTCTTGTAGATAGAATAGCACTCTTCTTTGACTTCAGTTTTTACCTCCATTTAGTTTGGGTTGGAAATCTTTGGTTGATTTAAATTTTAGTGTTTTGTTTTATTTTTGTTAGAAGTTGCAAGATAGGAGAATAGAAGTGTTTTGCCTTCTAGTTTAAACCTTTGGGGTTCACTAGCTTTAAATAAATGAATAGGAACTTATCTTTGGTGGTTTCCTAAGGCCAATGGGGAGGTAAGGAGGCCCATGTGATGTATCATGGGTTGATTCCTCCTACCTTAGGAGTCTTGGAGGTAGGTCAGCATCTTCTACCTTGAGTTGAAGGATTTGGAGAGGAAGAAAATGGTGTGTGTGAGTTAGGGAGAGAAAAGGCCGAATTTCGGATTGGTGTTGCTCATGGAGAATGGTTTATTGAGAAATGAAACTTTGGCATTATATTTTTTGTGCTTATAGCTTTCCAAAGAGTGTTTGCAAGAGAAATTTGGAGTTGGGATTCAAAAATTATGAAGGTTTGAAATTGTGAAGACCCAAGGACCTCCATTGAGAGGTTAGAGGCTTCCTCAGGCTATAATTTTTGGTGTGACTATTTTCTTGCTTTGATATTTGGAGTGTGTGTTTTTGTTCTCAATATCTTTCTAAAAAAATATTACATGTCTTATTTGGAGTTTGGAGCAAGAAGTTATGGGGTGCTAAAATCTAGAGTGAGGTTTGGACTTCTTGATCTAGAAGTCGAGGCGCTACCTTTCATAACTTTTGGACAGTACTTTAGAATCTTGTGAAACTTTTACAAGTTATAGAGAAGTGAGAGATCTTTTCAAATTGATGTCAAACTTGTCATTTGGACTTCTAAATTAAAAGATATTGAAGATTGAAGAGGTAGTGGTTAGTTTGAGGAAGGAGAATAAGACCTCTATTTTGCCTTCTAATAACTTCTGGACACTAGTTTGGAATGGGATGAAATTCTTAGAGTGGTTATTTTGTGCTATTAGCTTTCTAAATTGATATAGCACTTATCGTTTGGTTTCCTAGAGCATTTGTGGTGCTAGTTTGAAGGCCGCACCTAGTGTAGAACTTATTTCCTTTATTTTCCATTAGGATTTTAAGAGTTGATAAACAAAAGAGGCTCCAAGACTCAAGATTGAAGATTTGGAGTTCAAGGGTGAAAAGATTAAAGACTTGTGTGTTGTGGCTTGTGACTTGTTGTTCCTGACCGGATTTAGAGGCTTATTGTCTTTATTTGTTATTCCTAGCCGATTGGGAGGCTCATTGTTGTTCAGTTTTGTATTGTAAACTTGTTGCAAGTCATAGTTATCTAGTAAGCGCTCCATTTGGTATTTGTGGTGGCGAAGTGGGGTTAATAGCCCACATGGTCAATCTTATATGTTGTTCCCATCAATGAAAGGCGCCTTCTGGTCATCATGGGTTTGAGGTTTAGGAACCCATCATTTGGACGGTTAGCTCGTGTTTGACTGTTCCATTTTACCTGTCCGAGAATTTTTTTTTTATCACCCACCTTTATCCTTAACCCTTTCAGAGTCACCCTAGGATAGGATGGATGAAGATCGGATGAAGATTCGAGTTTGAAGACTTTGAAGACCAAGTGAAGATTGAAGTTTCGAGAGTCTCCATCTGCACTCAGCAATTTGTAGCCAGACCCCCCGTGTATTCTTTAAGCGTGCTCCTCTCTATCCGATAACGACATGTTAAATAAAATAATGACGGTAAAGCTTTGAACTCTTTTGGGGTGAAAATTATTAGCAGTGCTTTAAAACTGTTGAAGATCATGTACATATTAGTGTAGATAGTGTACATTCAGCCCTAGGAGTAGGATTAGACTCTTAGTTAGACTTAGAGTCTATTGGGTGTTGCTTGTAGTCAAAGGCAGCCCAAGGTTGCTAGTTATCCCACATGGTTTGTGGATAACTAGTGAAAGGCTTTATGCTTATGTTCAGCCCACACATGGGCCTTGGTATCTTCTACCATCTAAGTAAAGCCTTTCTCCATTCAAAACTCAATAGGTTATGGGCCCACGCACTTGGCGTTGCACATGAGGGAGAAATTCAAGTCATTTGGAGAAGTTCTTGGAGCTTGGAGGAGCATACTGAATTTGGGCCCTTTGTCACCTACAAACCATATGGTGTGAGTAAAATTTTCAAAACAAAGAGAAAAAGTCTTTGAATTCCATCTTTTGTTTTGAGCTTTTGTGGGCTGGTTTGTGAGGTTTGGAGTCCATTTTTGAATGTGAGATTGCTCATGGTTGTAATCAGACCTTGTTAGGGCTGGTTTCATGCTCCTTGTTTGAGTTTGTGCTTGCAAATGTACATTGGCAGCCCATTGGGGCTGATTGTGCACTTGGGTACATTGGTGATTGTCATTTTGGCAATTGCAACCTTGTGAGAGTCCTTGGTGAGGCTTGGGAGCATTTGTGGGTTGCATTAGGCGTTTCCATGCATTTAGGGCTGAGTGGTGCCCTTGTGAGTGAGTGAGACGAAATTGTGATCCTAGGAGGGCTGATTTGTGCCCTTGTGAGTGTGTGAGACCAAGGAGAGGACTTTGTGAAGCCAAAGGGCTGGTTTGTGCCCTTGTGAGTGTGTGAGACCTCATAGTGGACATTGTGAACTCAAAAGGGCTGATTTGTGTCATTGAGAGAGAGTGACACCCAATTGGGGTTCTTGAGTGACTTGGTGAGCCAAGTAGGGCTGGTTGAAGCCATTGTAGTCCATGAGGTGCTCAATGTGAGTGGGAGCTTCAATCTAGGGCTGATTAGAAGTTCTTGTTATCTTTGGAGTGTGGAGTATCCAATTGGTGAGGAGAATTGTGAGTTTCCTTGTGTTTTTGAAGTACCACCAGCCCATGACGAGCATGTGGTGGTTGTGAGCTTCATTAGGGTCTGATTTGGTGTGGAGAGGAAGTCTTGTGTTTGTGAGGAGTGGTGTGGCGTTCTTAGGGTTGCAAGGTGCTTGTGAGGGCTGATTGGTCCCATTTCAGCCCAATTCGCCCCAAGGGAGTGTTTGAGGGCTGAATTCAGATTGGAGACCTTGTGGGTGCTGCCAACAAGTGGGAGCTGATTCAACATGGCCTCAAGTGGAGGAGAGGGCGTTCGGATCATTGACAAGTTCAATGGGGAGAATTTTGGGATGTGGAAGTTCAAGATGGAGATGATTCTTGCGGAGAAGGATTTGTGGGAGGTGGTGGATGGGAGTGAGGAGCCTCCAAGTGAAGATGCTGATTTGAAGACCAAGAAGGCGTTTGAGAGGAAGGAGAAGAAGGCCTTTGCTCTCATAGCCATCAATCTTGTGGACCGGCAAATTGCTCACATCCGCCATTGCAAAGGACCAGCCCAAGCATGGACCACCCTTTGCAACATCCATGAGACCAAGAGCCTCTCCAACATTCTCTTTCTAAGGCAGAAGTTCTTCACCATGAAGATGCAAGAGGAGGATGACATCTATTGAGTTTTGAATGGAGAAAGGCTTTACTTAGATGGTAGAAGATACCAAGGCCCATGTGTGGGCTGAACATAAGCATAAAGCCCTTCACTAGTTATCCAGAAACCATGTGGGATAACTAGCAACCTTGGGCTGCCTTTGACTACAAGCAACACCCAATAGACTCTAAGTCGAACTAAGAGTCTAATCCTACTCCTAGGGCTGAATGTACACTATCTACATGATTATGTACATGATCTTCAACACTCCCACTTTGTGAGTGGTCAAAGGCACGAAGGCCCATCTTCTCAATCAAGCTAAGGTGTTGGGGCTTCCCAAGAGCCTTGGTCAGCACATCAGCAACCATAGATTGAGTAGGCACATACTTGAGCTCAATCACCTCAGCCTCCACTCTTTCACGAATGAAATGGTGTTGCACATCAATGTGCTTGGTCCGAGAGTGGTGGGTGGGATTCTTGGCCAAAGCAATGGCACCTTGGTTGTCACACAAAATGCGTGTGCTCCCCCCTTGCACAAGGCCAACATCAGCCAAGAGCTGCCTTAGCCAAATGGCCTCCTTGGTGCAATGGCTCATGGCCATGTACTCCGCTTCCGTTGTAGAAAGAGCTATGGTGGGCTGCCTCTTGGAATTCCATGAAATGGCACCCACTCCAAGCATAAACACATAGCCGGTGGTGGATCTTCTATCCCCCTCATCACCCGCCCAATCCGCATCACAATACCCATGCAAACTCACTTCAGCACCTCCTAGTTGCAACTCCAAGCCAAGTGTGCCTTGAAGGTACCTCATCACCCTCTTCACCGCAGCCCAATGCTTAGGGCCATACTTGGACATGTGTTGACTCACAACACTCACCGGGAAGGCCAAATCAGGCCTTGTAGCCACCATGGCATACATCAAACAACCAACCGCTGCCTTGTAAGGCACACCTTGCATTTCAGCCTTCACCTCCTCAAAATCAGCATCCGTGAGCTTGGGCAACTTCTCATGAGTGTCAAGGGGTGTACCTATGGCTTTGCACTCCTCCATGTTGAACCTCTTCAAGATCTCCTCAAGGTACTTGTGTTGGCTCATGGTGATGGTGCGGGCAGCCCTATCCCTCTTGAACTCCACTCCAAGGCAATACCTCAACTCTCCAAGATCCGTCATCTCATACTCCTTGTGAAGCATAGCCTTCACTTCAAGCATCTTGGTCATGTCACTTGCAAGGAGGATCAAATCATCCACATAGAGGATCACAATCACCAAATGCTCACTACTTTGCATGGTGTACAAAGAGTGATCAGCATTTCCTCTTTGGAAGCCCTTCCTTGCAAACATGCCATCAATATCTCTATACCACGCCCTCCCGGATTGCTTCAGCCCGGGGAGGGCCTTCTTCAACTTGCATTTGAGATGCTCTTGCCCTTCTTGCACAAAGCCTTGGGGCTGATCCATGTAGATGACCTCCTCAAGCTTGGGGTTGAGAAAAGCCGTCTTGACGTCCATTTGGTGCATCTCCAAGTCCATGGCTGCCCCTAGAGCCACAATGCACCTAATGGTGCTAAACTTAGCAACGGGGGCAAAGGTCTCATTGAAGTCCACCCCCTCCACTTGGGAGAACCCCTTTGCAACCAGCCTTGCCTTGTACCTCACAATGTGCCCCAAAGCATCCCTCTTGGTGGAGAAAACCCACTTGCAACCCACACTTGACCTCTTGGGAGGGAGGGCAGCAAGTTCCCATGTGCCCTTGGCAATGAGGGCCTTGTACTCCTCTTGCATGGCTGCCTCCCACTTGCTTGCATCCTCACAACGCAACACCTCTCCAAGTGTGGATGGATCTCCAAGGAAAGCCACATTGGCTTGTTCTTCTTGTTGTGGGGGAAGAATGTGATTCAGCCACCAATCTCCAAGCGGCTTGCGGGTCCTTGTTGGATAACGAGGCTCCTCTTGCTCTTCCAAGGGCTGATCATGCTCTTGCACCTTGGGTGAAGTGCTTGGAGAAGGGGCAGCTGGTTTCTTCACCTTGGGTGTGGCCACCTTCTTCTTGGGCTCCACCAAGTCTCCATCTTCCTCCTCTTCCTCTCCTTCCTCTTCCATGTCCACTCTTGGAGTTGTGCCCACCATTTGGGCTGGTCCTCCACTACTCCCACTTGGGCTCATCTCCAAGAGCTTGGGATCAGCTCCTTCCTCCTCCAAGAAGGTCACATCACGACACTTGATGATGGCCTTGGTCTCCACACACATCAGCCTATAAGCCTTGGTTCCCTCACAATAGCCAAGGAAAAGACACTTGGTGCCCTTGGCATCCAACTTGGTCCTCTTGGCACTTGGCACCAAGGCATAGGCAATGCACCCAAAGGTGCGCATGTGAGACACATGAGGTCTGATTCCACTCCAAGCTTCTTGGGGTGTCTTGCTTGTCAAAGCTTGTGTAGGGCACCGGTTCCTTGTATACACCGCATTGGACACGGCCTCCCCCCAAAGCTCATACTTCAGCCCTTGGCCATGAATCATGGACCTAGCCATCTCCACAATGGTTCGATTCGCACGCTCCGCTACGCCGTTTTGTTGAGGAGTGTAAGGTGCTGATGTGTGGTGCTCAATGCCATGAGCCTTCAAGAAGGCCTCAAAGGCCTTGGACACATACTCTCCTCCATTATCGGATCGCAGCACCTTCACCTTGCAATCAGATTGGGCCTCCACAAGGGCCTTCCAAGTCTCAAAACGCCCAAACACTTCACTCTTGCACTTCAGCATGTACACCCAAATCTTGCGTGAGAAATCATCAATGAAAGTCACAAAATACCTTGCTCCTCCTATGGATGGTGTCTTCATTGGCCCACACACATCTGAATGGACAAGCTCCAAGGGCTTGCTGGCCCTTGTGGCCCTATCCTTGGGGAAGGGCTGCCTTGCTTGTTTCCCCTCTATGCACCCCTTGCACACCAACGAACTCCAATCATGCTTGCAAGAAGAGAGGTTCAGCCCCTTCACAATGTGTTGGAGGCTCTTCATGCTCTTCCCATTCAAGTGCCCAAGCCTCCTATGCCAAAGCCCCACAAGGTCTTCATGAGCTGATCCTTGGGCCACACAAGCCATGGAAGTGCCATTCACCTTGGTGAAGTGGAGGTGGTACAAATTGCCCTCACGAGGGGCTGATGCAATCAAAACACCACTAGGAGACCTCACCACACACCCCACCATGTTGAAGTGCACCTTCAAACCTCCCAAAGACAATTGGCTCACGGAAATCAGATTTGCATGCAACTTAGGGACATGGAGGGCCTTTTGGATCTGAATCCTCTTGGTCTTCCCCTCCACTTGCACCTCCACAAGAATCTCCCCCATGCCAAGGGCCTCCACCATGCCATTGTCTCCCAAATGAATCCTCTTCCCCACAATGGGCTGATAGGTGTGGAAGGCATCTCTATGGCTGGTCATGTGTTGAGTGGCCCCCGAATCCACAATCCAAGTGAACATGTTGGCCTTCTCCCCTCCTCCATAGGTGGCAAAGGCAAAGTCCTCTTCATCCTCCACTTGGCAAGCTTGGTGTGCACTCCCCTTGTCTTTGGCTTGGCTGCCCTTGCAATGCTTAGCAATGTGGCCTGATTTGCCACAATTGAAGCACGTCCTTGTCTCCTTGAACGCCTTGGTGTTGCCTCCCTTGCCATGTCTTGATACAAGGGCTGATCCCTCCCCTTGGGGCTCATTTTCCTTGCGCTTGGTCATCTCATGCATCAAGCGAGCCGTCACAAACTCCATGGTCAGCTCCTTGGTGGGTCTTGTCTCCAAGGCGGTGATGAGGTACTCATAGGAGGGTGGCAAACTCTCCAACAAGGTCATCACCACATCTCCATCCGTGACGGGGGCCTCCAAGCAAGCAAGCTGATCCGCAAGGGCCTTGATCTTATTGACATGATCCAAGATGTCATCCTCCTCTTGCATCTTCATAGTGAAGAACTTGCGCCTTAGAAAGAGAATGTTGGAGAGGCTCTTGGTCTCATGGATGTTGCAAAGGGTGGTCCATGCTTGGGCTGGTCCTTTGCAATGGCGGATGTGAGCAATTTGCCGGTCCACAAGATTGATGGCTATGAGAGCAAAGGCCTTCTTCTCCTTCCTCTCAAACGCCTTCATGGTCTTCAAATCAGCATCTTCACTTGGAGGCTCCTCACTCCCATCCACCACCTCCCACAAATCCTTCTCCGCAAGAATCATCTCCATCTTGAACTTCCACATCCCAAAATTCTCCCCATTGAACTTGTCAATGATCCGGACGCCCTCTCCTCCACTTGAGGCCATGTTGAATCAGCTCCCACTTCTTGGCAGCACCCACAAGGTCTCCAATCTGAATTCAGCCCCCCCAAAACTCCCTTGGGGCGAATTGGGCTGAAATGGGACCAATCAGCCCTCACAAGCACCTTGCAACCCTAAGAACGCCACACCACACCTCACAAGCACAAGACTTCCTCTCCACACCAAATCAGACCCTAATGAAGCTCACAACCACCACATGCTCGTCATGGGCTGGTTCTACTTCAAAATCACAATTCTCCTCACAATTCTCCTCACAAATTGGATCCTCCACACTCCAAAGATCTCAAAGCTTGCAATCAGCCCTAGATTGAAGCTCCCACTCACAATGAGCACCTCATGGACTACAATGGGCTCAACCAGCCCTACTTGGCTCACCAAGTCACTCAAGAACCCCAATTGGGTGTCACTCTCTCTCAATGACACAAATCAGCCCTCTTGAGTTCACAATGTCCACTATTAGGTCTCACACACTCACAAGGGCACAAACCAGCCCTTTGGCTTCACAAAGTCCTCTACTTGGTCTCACACACTCACAAGGGCACAAATCAGCCCTCTTAGGATCACAATTTCGTCTCACTCACTCACAAGGACACCACTCAGCCCTCAATGCATGGAAACGCCTAATGCAACCCACAAATGCTCCCAAGCCTCACCAAGGACTCTCACAAGATTGCAATTGCCAAAATGACAATCACCAATGTACCCAAGTGCACAATCAGCCCCAATGGGCTGCCAATGTACACTTGCAAGCACAAACTCAAACAAGGAGCATGAAACCAGCCCTAACAAGGTCTGATTTCAATCATGAGCAATCTCACACTCAAAAATGAACTCCAAACCTCACAAACCAGCCCACAAAAGCTCAAAACAAAAGATGGAATTCAAAGACTTTTTTTTCTTTGTTTTGAAAATTTTACTCACACCATATGGTTTGTAGGTGACCAAGAGCCCAAATTCAGTATGCTCCTCCAGCTCCAAGAACTTCTCCAAATGACTTGAATTTCTCCCTCATGTGCAACGCCAAGTGCGTGGCCCATAACCTATTGAGTTTTGAATGGAGAAAGGCTTTACTTAGATGGTAGAAGATACCAAGGCCCATGAATGGGCTGAACATAAGCATAAAGCCTTTCACTAGTTATCCACAAACCATGTGGGATAACTAGCAACCTTGGGCTGCCCTTGACTACAGCAACACCCATACACTCTAAGTCAAACTATGAGTCTAATCCTACTCCTAGGGCTGAATGTACACTATCTACACTAATATGTACATGATCTTCAACAGATTTCTCACGCAAGATTTGGGTGTACATGCTGAAGTGCAAG